>CM067376.1:145356299-145624287 GCA_034510155.1 Eucriotettix oculatus | reverse complement strand
AACGAAGGGCAGTGATGTCAGTGCCGTGTCAACATACGTCAGTGCTGCGCTGACAACTGCCAGTCCGTCGCTGACACGAGAGCACTGCCTCACTTTTCTTGGAGCGTGTCAACAGCATGTCAGTCATGACTGACGTTCCCCCTCCACCGACCTAGACGCTGCCCTCATGGGAGGCCAGTCAGTGGCAGTTACGGTTGTCAATTATCGATTGTGAACAGTGGGGAAGGCCTGACTATCGATTGCGCGATGGTAAACAGTAAACACTTTGTATTTTGAAATTTAAATACGCGTGGAGTTTGGTTTAATGTGTGATTGGAGTAAGTGGATCGTTGTTGTGAACAGTGGAAAGTACTTTGGTTCAGAAAACATACGGGATAGAGTTGATAAGTAGCATTTACTCACCTATAAATTTTTAGGTTAACTTTCCAAATATAATTTTTGTCCACCTTCCAGACACAAACTTAACTGGCAAAAAAAACTACGCGAAAAAATGATATATAGCTATAAACGCACTAAAATCACACGAAATGAAAAATAATTCATTTTGTTTTCTTCAGTAATTGACACATATAAGGGGAATAAAACAACAAGTAATAAACACCTAGTCAATTAAACACTGAAAACCAGCTTCAAAGTATAGGCGCTTAATTAATCTAGTAATAATATGAAGTAATATTACTAAACGATAGATTTCATTTTTTGTATCTATAGTGTAGCATAATACTGAGTTTGACTATTTTGAGAGAATTTCACAAAGCCTTCCTCCTCATTTGTTACACCTTTCCTAGCACAAACAGAAAATGATTAATTCCGGTACTTTTAGTGTATAAGGCCTATGCTGTCACCTTCCAACATCATTTTTAAGTGAAGTTCTTGAAAGTTTCAGACGTGTGTTTACGAGGTTACTGCTGGCATGCCTAGGATTGCCCCAAAGATGAGCACCTAAAAGTAAGATACTGTAGTTATAAATGATTTTGTAAAGAAATGTCTTTTAGATACTATTTTCAAACTACACATTATTTCAGATAAATCACAGTCACTTCTGAGGACGCAGAGACTGGGGCCCATACTAATTCAATAGAATGTACGAGCTGATCCGCTAAGGCAATTGCAACTCCATGTGGGAGCAAGAAAAACAGCCAGGAACCTGGTGAAATATGTTTTTAAAATCTTGTAGGGATAGGAATATTGATGCTTTTGAAGAATGGGGGTACGCGCTGTAAAAGATCAGCCAGTTATTGGAGAATGTGAGAACCTAATTTAATTTAAGTTGTACAAAGACAGAGATATCAATCTGTTCTCATTTTACAGAAAGTGAGATTTTTAGTTCAACTAGTGTTAATTTTAATACTGGCCTTCAGAGTAAGATGCTAAACTCGAGTTGATATGTTTTTAAATGCCTTATTTCTCTTAATTATTTCCACATAAGATATTATTTATGTTAATACTTAACCATATTGCAAAACAATTATACAATTGTTAATTTTTATTCTACTTGTTTCAGAAATCTACATCCTTGGAGTGCCAGATTTCTCGGCGTCCAACGACAAGAAAACGCTTGGGATATCATGTATTATTAGATTGCGACCTTTGTTAAACATGTCCAACCACATTTTTAAAAATTTTGTTACTGTCTTCATATTAAAATTTGTCTGAGTAATGTTTGTTGAGTAAAGACTCAATAAACTAATCAAATGAATGTCTTCTAAATAACTTTTAAGTCATTTTCAGCCAGGTGTCTGGATACTTTTGATCACATGGTGTATATATATATATATATATAATAGGGAAAGGAAAGAGAGATAGAAAGTATCTTCTGGTGGTATTGATGACCTCATTAGTGTGTCTGTTTTCTTAATTAGTGGTGCCACCTTTTCCAATAATTTATTAAAGTTTTCTTTTGACATTCTAAGAAAATTTTTATAAGTTGAGGCATCAGCTTGCCTCAACTCTTCCATCAAATTATTCAAGAACCCATGAGTGCCCCTTTTAGCAACCCACACTCCACGTTTTCGTTTGATTCTTTTTTGATTATCGTCTTCCATCATAAAAAGTACAAGCAATGCAGCAACTTTCTGTTTATATAACACAGACATGCTTATAAGTGTATCCACAAAGGAGGGAAATAATCAACTTATATAAACAATATATCGATACTATGCAACAACATTCCAACCGATCGTAGTTGCCAAAAATAGCAGAGAAGTGTAAACATGCATCAGAGTTCTCTGCCCGTTTTGTAGTGAGGGCAGCACTTGCACAGAATTGTCAGCGAAGAAGTAGGCAGTTATCTGCCCAATATGTAAACGGTAGGCAGAGCACAGTCAACCCAACTTCGACGAACATCACTGCCCGTGTAAACCTAGCTAAACGGTGCGAAACCGAGCACTGCCATCATTATATTAGCCTTATTAATAAGTATAATAATTATCAGTAGTGCTCGTGAGTTTTAAAGTTATGTGGTACGTCTCCCCAAGGAAAAATTTTTACAAGGATAATTAAGTGAGTTATTAATAACACTACAATGGTAATAATGTTACTATTATTAAGCTAGGTTTACACGGGCAGTGATGTTCGTCGATGTTGGGTTGGCTGTGCACTGCCTACCATTTACATCTTGGGCAGATAACTGCCCACTTCTTCACTGACAATTCTGTGCAAGTGCTGCCCTCACTACAGAACGGGCAGAGAACTCTGATGCATATTTATACATCTCTGCTATGTTTTAGCAACTACGACCGATTGGAATGTTGCTGTTGCATAATTTCGATATATTATTTATATCAAGTTGTGTTTTGCGTACGCATAATGTCCATAAACAGGAACTAATCACTTTGTATTTGTGACAGAATAGACGTATAAACCAGCTTCAAAGTACATCTGCTTTTTTATTATTGCTTGATTTCTGTAGTAATAATATAAAACAATATTACTAAACAACTGTTTTCATTTTTATGTATCTATAGCACAGTAGCGAGATACTGAGTTTGACTTTGTCGTGAGAATTTCCCGAACCCTTCCTCGTTACGTCTATTCTGTCACAAATACAAAGTGATTAGTTCCTGTTTATGGTCATTATGCGCGCACAAAGGGGGAAAATATTCAACTTGATATAAACAATATATCGACACTATGCAACATCAACAATCCAACCGGTCGTAGTTACCAAAAAATTGCAGAGTAGTATAAACATGCACTTCGAGAACGAGACGTTAGAAACGGCCACTCTCAAACCAACATTGTGGCTGAGATACGTAGACGACACCTTCATTATATGGCCTCATGGTAGACAGTAATTGGATTTGTTTTTACAGCATGCAAACCAAATTCATCCAAATATACAGTTTACAATGGAGGTAGAAGAAAAAGGCTCGTTGCCCTTCTTGGATGTGCTAGTGTCGCGGAAAGCCAACGGGTATCTGGGACACAAGATATACAGAAAACCTACGCACACTAATAGGTATCTGAAGGCCACATCTCATCACCACGAAGACCAAAAACGAGCACTTTTAAAAACGCTATTTTTTAGAGCGGAAAAAATATGCGACAATGATAGCCTGAAACAGGAGAAAACGAAATTGAGGCAGGCCCTCAACCAGAACGGTTATACCAACCAAACCATCTCCAGAGCTTTAAAACGCCAAACATCCGCCAAAAATACACTTGGAAAAGACAAAGCATTCCTCCCATACGTAAAGGGAGTAACTGAACGTATTGGTGGAATCCTGAAAAAACATGGCATTGCTCCTATTTTCAAGAGTCGGAGAACGATATCTAGCCTTCTTCCACCAGTAAAAGACAAGCAGGGCAAACTGCTGGCAAAAGGCATTTATCAAATAACGTGTGAATGTGGCAAGTCATACATCGGGGAAACTGGCAGGTCCGTGAGAACCAGTGTTAAAGAACACGACCGCTATATACGACTGAAACAGTTCAATATGTCTGCCATTGCAGAGCACGTTATAGAAACTAACCACAAAATCGCATTGGAAGACACCAAGTTACTAGTTAGAGAAAACTATTTCTGGGCACCGAAGATACGCGAAGCCATTGAAATCCGGAAGAACCCGGAAAACATCAACAGAGACGCTGGCTACGAACTTCGCCCGCTGTGGTTTTCCTGTCTTCGGAACAAACAGGGAAAAGTACGCGACGTTAACAAACGGCCGGACGCAAGTTGACCTTTAGGCAGCTGCCTGTATATAAGCAGCCTTGCCAGCAAGGCTAATCAGTCCTTTCCTAACCTTGATAATGCTTGGTGCTAACAAGTGAAACGTTGGCAGACACGCCGAGAATTTACGTGGCCTAACAGCCCAAAAACCGATGTCAAATACTGAAGTTACGTCGGCCACGAAAAACATCTGTTATTTTATAATGCATCAGAGTTCTCTGCCCATTCTGTAGTGAGGGCAGCACTTGCACAGAATTGCCCGTGAAGAAGTGGGCAGTTATCTGCCCAAGATGTAAACGGTAGGCAGTGCACAGCCAACCCAACTTCGACGAACATCACTGCCCGTGTAAACCTAGCTGTAGAGGGAGAAGTATAAACATGTATCATAGTTCACTACCCGTTCTGTAGTGAGGGCAGCACTTCGACAGAGATGTAAATGGTAGGCAGTGCACAGTCAACCCAACTTCGACGAACATCATTGCCCGTGTAAACCTATTCTACTCATTATATTTATAGTGTTTTACAATATGAGGAAAAATGACCTTATATGAAGACTATTGAACGTCATGTCTCTGTTTAGTGGGCAAATAACGGTAAATAAATTGAAGAACATGGAGTTTTCGAGGTCCTTTCTGAGTACAAGTTTAAGCATATCTTCTTAAATTTATTCGCAGTTCGAGTTTCACTTCTTCACCCCTGTAGTTTAACATCTTTGTAAATAGCAAATCTCTGATTGACGTGGATAATATAATAATGAATTGACAGGTATATTGTGGTCTAAATTAAAGGAAATAGAAGATTCTGCGTATATTTTTAAAGAGCTAAATGTATAGACTTATAAGTTGAAGTGTTAGTTTAATATTTGTCATTAGTATTACGAACTGTAAAAGTTAGGTTTTCGAAGTCAGCGTTATTATTTAATTTATTGTGGTGTCAGTCAGTATGATTGTTTCCTGTTATAGTGTGTATGCTGAAAGCTGAAGTAATTTTTTTGAAGTCAGTAGATGACGGACGAAAGTCATAATGATGCAAGGTGATGACACGACATCAAGTTCTAAGAACAATGTGATTGTTCAGGCTTGGAAACGTTTACAGCAGGTATTTGAACGTAACTTTTTATGTTGTTGAATATACGTAATATTTAATGATGCTGTGAAACTTTGCATTTTCGTCATTACATTAGCTTCCTTTTAAAAAATTGTCTTTAAAGTAAATTTATGTAGTAGTTTTTATGGTTTATAGATAACTGATTATTTAGTTGTCCAACTTTATAACTGCATTCTAACCCATCATAACAAACACTTTATCTCCATACCGAAGGAAACAACATATTCTTTCATCTTCAACTAGTAATACTATAACTTACTATTCTTCACCACACCAGACTAATAGATTGCACTTACACATAGGTGTGTAATAAAAGATATTTAAAAGTCCACATTTTTTCTAAAGAAAACTATTTATTTCTTTATTGTCAAGTAAATAAATTTTCAGGAGCTATTGGACCACCAGTCTATATTCATCTATAATGTATTGTGTTACTAATTCAGAATTTTACTTGATTTTCAATCAAATTTATTTTTTACAACCACAAGTACTATAAATACTTGATGAATTAGACAAAAAATTGAGATCTTCTCAGGTACAGATCAAGGTGAACACAGAGTCCTAGCACGCTTAAAGAAATAAAGCTACTAAAGTCACCCTATTCTAGATTCAGCCGCTGACAAATATGCATTGACATCCTTTCTGAGTGGTTCAATATCATGTTTGACATGTTTCAAAATGGTAATTATGAATTCATAAATAGTCCTCATCCATCAATTCTCTAAACTGAAGCTTTTTGTCTTCTAGTGTATGTTTAAAAAATTGTTCTAAATTTGAAATAGATTTAAATTAAAGATCATTATACAGACAACCCAAGTTTTTTATTTTATTCTAAAGAACACTGCTTTTAGAGTACTTCAGATAAAGACATACGCAATCAAATTTATTTGCATTTTTTACGTACTATTATTAATTTAAATCCACAAGTTTAGTTAAAATATAAATTTTTCAGTTTTGAAATAAATCTGTAAAATATAAATAATAGACATAAATTTTGAATTTTTCGAAATTAAACAGAGGTCCAAAATGAGAACATTTTGTAACTTCTTTTGACTTCAACCATAGATGGTTATGCCTGATGTGTGATTTAACAGTGGGTTGGTATTATGACATTAAATTGCCTTAATAATGAATAAAATAAATGAGAAACACAAAGAGGCTTGGCTACAAGAAAATTGCAAAGCAGTTGAAGATTTCATGGCTAAAGGGAAAATGGACAGGAAATCAATCAAACATTCGGAAGTAGGAAAAATATTAGCAAGAACAACAGTAAAGCGGATGGGCAGCAAATTTACGATAAAGAAGAAAAGGTAGAAAGATGGGAGGAATATCTAGAAGAGCTGTATCATGGTGGAAGCCTGATCAGTCACTAATAGAAGAATAAGAGCAGGGTGGATGATAAAGAGTTGAGGTAGGTACAAAATTTTAAGATTGGAGTTTGACAGAGCACTGACAGATCTAAACAATTGTAAAGCACTAGGAATTGATAACATTCCAGTGGAGTTGATGAGATCATCAGGTAAAGAAGCAATATCATGGCTGTTCAGGATAGTTTGTGAAATCTACAAAACAGAAAGAATACCAGAAGATTATAGTAAAAACTTATACCCATGCAGAACAAGACTGATAGATGTGAACAGCACAGGACAATTAGTTTAGTATCGAAATTTAACAAAAAAAAAGTGTATTGGAGGATAGAAGGACGTATAGAATGTGAGTTAAAAGATCAGTAGGAAGAAATGTTACGACAAGGGAAGCAATATTGACTTTGTGTCTAATATTAGAAGACAGGATAAGAAAAAACAGACATATGTTCATGGCATTTGTAGATTTTGAAAAAGCCTTTGATAGTGTGTTCTGGAACACATTATTAATAGCGGGAAACCTATGTGATAGAGTGTAGTGTGGGAAATACTGGAATAACAAAGGGTGTTAGATTGGAAAGAGATATTTTGAAGGAAACTTAGGAATTCTGCTACTTGGACAGCATAATATCTAGGGATGGTAGAAGTATATTTGACATGAAGAGTAGAATAGCACAGGCAAGGATGGTTTCACAAAAAAAAGAATTATACTTACTGGTACTTACAGCACCGCATGCTGCCATTATAATAGACTTTCACTCCAGTGAACTAAGCGATATGAGATTATCAGCAGTTGACAAAGTGGTTGTAAAATTGAACATCATATTGCTCACTATGAGCTATAGTATTACAAAATATCTGCTTTAGTTGATTTTGATGAATGTTTGGGCACAGACCAAGCAGACTTAATTATTGTAGACTTTGTCTGTGGGTAAAGTGACACCCATGCTTTTTTGGGACTGTAAAGGTCCAATCCTGTAACACCACATCTCAAAGGGATCTTATACTATGATCATATGAAACCTGCAACTCAGTCAAAATGTTGTGGTTTTCTCAGTACTAGGTGTTGCAGTTTGATAATGCAAGGCCTTAAATCTCACACAAAATTTTAGAATTGCACACTTCAACTCATCCTAGCCTTCACGTTAGCCAAAGAGATCCCTCCCCTCCATGAACAAATTGCCAATGACTGGAGCACAGTGTTCAAGACTCAATTTCCCATAGCCACATCACTAATATTTCTAGTTCTTCATACTGGCCCTCCTTATTTCCTGATTCTTCAGAAGCTGAGCTCCGTCTATGGAAAGTCTCCTTCCAATAAACGTCTTGCTGTGAAGAAAAAGTCCTCCTGGACTCAAAATTCTTGAGATAGTAATGCCCCCTCCCCCCTCCTTCATCAATTGACAATGTATACTTGCACAAGTATATGTGAATGATAAATTTAGTGGTCTCATGGGGTCTATCGCTTTAACCATCTCGGAATATATTTCCTTATCTCCTGAACAATTTATATTTTATTTTATCTTGTGGTTTTAAATTCATAATTGTTTGTAAAAAAAATTGTCAGTACTTAGTATCTGAAGAAATTTGATTGTGTATGTCTTCATCTGGAAAAATCTCAAAATTGTGGTTGAAACATCACAAATATTCATGCCAATTACTTATTTGATGAATAAATATTGCATTTAATGTCAAAACAATTGTATTATCTTCAGGTAAAAGTTCTCTTCAATAAATTAAAAACAAAACAAAAAAGTCGTGTTGGGAAATGTGAAAATCTAATTTATATGTTATTATATTACAGATATATCAGAAGGCATTGGATGATGTTACTCCTTATACCATTGGAAGATGGGTATTTGCTGTATTGTTAGTTGTTATGTTTTTGGGGAGAGTGTTTCTCCTTCAGGTAATGTTACATTCATTCATTCATTAAGTTTACCTAATTTTTAAAAGAATTATTTGAAGGTGATTGAAAATAGCAATAGAAAATCCAAATATTTTTATTATAATTTGTTTTATGAGATTATGGTGGAAACTTCTAAAATTCATTGTATTATGCGGTGGTAAATTGTGAAGTAGAGAATGGAAATGAGAGAATCACTTCAATTCATAATAAGGAAGCAACAATAAAGAATGAATCTAAAACTTAAGCAATAAAAGAAAAGTATTGGTATGGAATTGAGTAATTAGAGCATTAGTATGATTTGCACCTTGTTGATTGAGCTTTGCAAACAATAGCTGTGTTATATACTGTGCAACTCAAGTGTGATTCTGAATTTCTCTTTGAATACTGGTGAAAACATACCTTTCAAAGCTGTCACAAATTCGTGTGTGTATGTATATTGTCACGTTT
The DNA here is from genome assembly GCA_034510155.1 of Eucriotettix oculatus. Taxonomy (NCBI): domain Eukaryota; kingdom Metazoa; phylum Arthropoda; class Insecta; order Orthoptera; family Tetrigidae; genus Eucriotettix; species Eucriotettix oculatus. The sequence continues at coordinate 145,615,289 of CM067376.1, read as the reverse complement.
CTTAGGGATCATGAGATTCAATAACACACACACACATAGAGGTTATAAGCGTTTAATCAACGGCGAAGTGCTGTACAATGCTCGTACTGCTTAAGACTGACTCCGATTTGGAATCCAGTCCTATTTATACATACATGGAATATTCTAGAAGCAGAACATTCTAGAAATAGAAAATACTAGAAACTAAAGGCAAACAATGTAAATAAATTAAACAAATAAAAATGGTTGCGTCGGCTGGGACTCGAACCCGAGTCTACGTGTCTGCAGTCCGGCTCGCTACCGCTCCGCCATCACTGCAGGTCTTGAGATGTGGCAATATGCATAGATATACATGTACACATCAGGGAATGACATTGTCAAAATAATTTCAAAAGTGACAGGCAAGAGAGAGAGAGAGAAATTTGGTGGCTTACCTGAAGTGTAAAGTGCTGGGTTATGAATTTTCGGAGGCAACTGCCCCCTTTGTTAGAGGATTAGGAATAGCATTCTGAGTGGCAGCCAGCCATTGACAGTTTTAAACTTCAGGTAAGCCATCTCCTTACTTTCTCTTTCCACTACTTGCCAAATTTTTATGTATACCAGCTGGGTGTCCAGCATTGTCCAGGTATTTATTTATATTAGTCAGACACATTATTTAAATCTTGGTCAACTTGCAGTTAAACTGGCATTGAAAGCATCTCAATATGAACTTAAAATATTCTTCCAGTATTTCGAGGGAATAAAAAATACTCCCAGTACAATAGCAGAGCTAACAATATTCTTGGTACTGAAACTAAGTAAAAAATTCTCTTAACAATTTATAAGAGACAAAAATACTCCCGCTACATTAAACCCATTAAAATTTGCCTCCAGTAATTTAAGAGAGTCAAATGTATTTCCAGTAACCTAACTAATAGTTTCTTAAGAAAGGAAAAATTACGTATTATATGTTAAGATTGTAATAATTAGCTTCAGTATCTTAAGACTGAGAACTGTGTGCATGACCCACACCACTTGTAGGATCCTGGGGTTATTTTACTCATAAAGTGTTCAAAATGGAACAAAGTAATGTATGAAAAAAGTTTGATTGAAATTACTCTAATTGTAATTGAATTTAATTACCCCCAATTTAATCACTAATATTAAACTTAAATACCATAATGAACAAATCCATAATGTTGGAATATGTCTTTCTACGTCAATTTCATTTTATAAACTTTCATCCCATTCTACCACCACCATCCAAGGTTGATTTAAGTAGCATGTTGAATTTCAGAATTTAAGTCTTGATTGCTGTTACACTGAAATAGAAAACATAGTCAATATAGTCTTATTGACATTCACCTCTTCCACCCCTACATGGGGACTGGCTTACGAATAAGGTGCATGTTTAATATCTGAATTGAACACACTAACTCGTATATCCAATTTCAACACAAATGTCAGTAATTTTCTTGGTATTTTTATTTGAGGCCCCCTATGATTACTCTCCTCTCCAGTTGAATGAGATTGAGGTCATATACAAAGAAACATCTGTGGGACTACTATCAAAATACTTATAGTATTTATAGAAGAAAGACAAGAATGGAAAAATGTCGACCGGACAAGGGACTGAAACCCAGGACCTCCCAATATCTAGCAACTGAGATAATCAAAGCCCTGGTCCAGTCGGCATTTTTCCATTCTTGTCTTTCTTCTAAAATTGAATATTTGTTTTACTGAGCTTCATCTGAAGCATTTCCACTTCCTTAGACCAAAAATATTTATTTGACTCAAATATTGACCCTTTTATTCTTGTTTTAAATTTTTTTATCTTTACTGTCCTCACTCTTAGGGGTAGCAAGTGATCTTACTCGAAGAGCATTTGTTTTTGTGTCATGAGGAACATGCCTACAAATTTTGTTATAAATTGTTTCACTTGTTTAACATTGTGGAAATTTGTTGTACACCTTTACATCAATATCTTAGGGGGTGATCATGAACATATCACATTTTGTATGGAATAGTAAAACTCAGCAACTCAAAATTCCCTGGATTTGACATGAGGGCCCTTCACCTTCAATTATGAATACTTTCTTTATGCGTTGAATGGGGTTGAAATTTTACACAGATGATGAAGGGAGAAACAATATCAAAGGAATTGATGTATAAAAATATTTACTCAACTAAAACATCACCCTATTTTTCATAAAATTTTCTGTGCCATCCACTTCCCCTGTTAGGGGCTGGACTGCAATTTAAATTGCATGATGATTGATGTAAATAAACTTGGCATCTTGTATAACACCAAATTTGACACCAACATATGCTTTTTGAAGTTCTTATTTATGTAACACCCTCCTCCCCCACTGTTGTAGGCAAACCCCTCCCATGTTAAATGTAATTGAAATGGTATAGCAATAAAATGAGGTAAAACACTGAAAGTAATAAACCATGCAATTTATTCATGGTTCTCAAATATCAGCCGTTTAAAAGTTACCGCCCTTCCATCTTGCCTCCTTCACCCCCACCCTACAGGAGTGAATGACAGTTGTTCCTTCCCTTAGAGAGGATTTTGTTTTTTGAGGCACATGCATGCAGAATTGATCACAAATTTTGAAACTTTTAATATTGTGTGCAGAACTTTGTGTTGCCTCTCCTTACCTAAACATTAAAACTTAGCGACTTCCATAACCCCGAATTGGATATGGATCTCAATAGTTTCTTTGTTATTTTATGTGAATTGCTCCTTCCCCACCCCTAAGACTACTCAACTGCGGTAGAAGAGTGTTGAAATTATATACAAATGGTGTTGAGATATTGACTATAAAAAAATTGTTTGACTCTAATGTTTTCGTTTCCAAAAATTTATAATTTCCACCCCCACCACCTAGTGTTGGTAACCGTGTCTTACCAGTGAAGTTTTGAGTCGCAGGGAATAATCACTCCAGATATGCTTGAAATTGATCCAACTGTTATATATTTTAAGTGTAACTTCGTTTTACTCCCTTCAACCCTGTCTTAGGTGCTGATCTGCAACTTATATTGCATGTTGAGAGTCAGAATTAAACTCAGTGACCTCAATAACCCCAGTTTTAACACCAATTTAAATTTTTCCCATGCTATTTTCATGTGACCACCCTCTTGTTTTGCTGAAAGGGATAGAAGTTCTGAACAATTAGTGTTGAACGAAATGCTATGAAAGTAATTAACCCCAATAAATATTTATTCAACTGTAATGTCGGACATTTTTGTATATTTAAAATCTTCACCTTATCCAGCCCACTTCTCTATTCATATAATCACAGTTCGGTTTTTTCATCATAAAGAATATGTGCACAATTTTTTTTGTAAATTGTCATCCTTTAATAATAGTATGTGGAACCAACTGCATGTTGGGGGTGAAATGCTACTTAAGTTCCATATTAAGTGTCATAATGTAACGCAGTGTCTCATATTACACTGATTTCAACACCATACTCTATTTTTCTTATTATCTTAATATTAATTAATGAAATGTTTTCCAAGTTATGGCCAGCTGTTGACGTTGTGTGGGCCAGTTGATGGTAATTTAATAAGGGTCATTACACACAGAAACAAAAATGCACATTGGTCAAGTTAATGATATTAAAACAAATCATCCCAACAGTTTACATGACTTTTACATCTAGGCATGTCATGACACAAACAAACTTGACTGTACAATGTGCTTTAATACCTGTATATTTATAATTAATGTAACAATTTCAATATTTTTATTTATTAATAAACACCTCTTTTTCAATGTTATTTGTAATTTTATTTCACTTGTTTCAGGGTTGGTACATAATAACATATGCTTTAGGAATTTACCATTTAAACTTGTTTATAGCATTCCTCTCACCAAAAATAGACCCTGCTTTAGATTATGAAGGTCAGTATTTCTTTTTATAAGTGTTTTTTGTTGCATGCTTATTATTAAGTTCTATAAGGTGATGAATTTTAATAGTGATATTTATTTTCATTATAACTTAGTTTGCAGTACAATGACAATTTGTTAATTAATTTACCCTACACACACAAAACTGGGAATGTTATTTGGGGTCATTTCATTCAGTAGTGAATTAAAGGCACAATCTATTTCTACCGGCTCTAAATTTTTAAGGTATTTGTTGTTACAAAACAAGCAGGGGGAATGGTTGCTCTGTGAGTTAGTGGAGACTTTGGGTGGTTGGGAATCAGATCAACACTTCCCACAAAAAATGAAATGGCAAAAGAAACAAAACACTCAGGTTTTTTGTAGTAGTAGTAGTAAATAGTAAATGATTTCCCCAAGGGGCGACAATAGTTTTGATTCCTTGGTGGTATTCGTTCATGGTCGCAGATCCATAAGCATCACTCTTTGACAGCTCATTCTCACTTTGGAGAAGTCGACAGCCATATGGCAGATCGTCCAGACCCCTAGATCTGTCTCCATGTGAAACCAGGAAGGGGCATATGATAGTACATTTGTACTGTCACATACCCCACACCATTTATCAGAACAGGTTTAGTCTTTTCTCATGTTCTGAAGGAAAAAAGGCAATGAGTGGATGATTCTTGTTTGAAGGGTTTCTTTAAGCTGGTGGCTGCATGCAACATGGTGCTGCAGGTGGCCCTTGGCAGTGGGGCAAATTTTTGTGATTGTTGTTGTGGCCAGAGGCTGACATTGTCATAGTTCTTGCCCTCACACATGGTCATTGTTGCCTCAGGTTTAAGAAGTATTAAATAGAAGTTTTACTATGACAGATCAAAGTAAATGTGGAGAAATGAAGCTTTAAACATTGTTTATTTTTTCACTACTGGCTACAACATATAAATTAGATAAAAAAAAGTCAAATACCCAACCTTTTATTCAAAGAGGCCACATTTTTTGGCATAGCCACTGGGCCATACTATCAGCCAAGTGTCTTCGAGATGCTCCACTCGCGAACTGTGAAGCAATAATTATCTTTCTGATGATCATTATGGATATGTAAGAGAGAAAGGTGATTAATTAATTTGGTTATTCAGAATGTTGCAGATTTTTTATAACATAATCAAGTCTTAAAACTAAGAATTGAAAATAAATTAAGGGCTTAATTGTTCGTTTTCAATTTCAGATGATGGAGGTCCTGAATTGCCTACCCGTGCAAATGAGGAGTTTCGGCCCTTTATTCGGCGTTTGCCTGAATTTAAATTTTGGTACTCGGTTAGCAAATCAACAATCATAGCAATGATATGTACATTTTTTGACTGCTTCAACATTCCAGTGTTTTGGCCGATTCTTGTCATGTACTTTTTTACTCTCTTCTGTATTACAATGAAGAGACAAATTAAGGTAATATTTCTTGGTAATTATAGTGAAATAATAAACTTGTATTTGACAATTGCATGCTTTCGTATCATCCTGAACCCCCCATATCTTAATCAGAATATAAGAAAGAGTATTCCAAGTGATGGTTAGCTGTCATGTGTTGGCTGCTAATCACAATGCCTTCCATATCTTCAGGCAAAGAGGTGGCTTGCTTCCAAAAGCTGAAGAATACTCCATACTTATCATGGTGTTTGCCAGCTTTACATTTCACATACCACAATTCTCTCTCTCTTTCAAGTCCTTATTAAATTGTTATATAAAACTCAGGAGATTTAGATAATTGTGTGTCGGACCCCAGAGTGACTGCGGGGCTCACCTGATCATGCCGGGAATGCCTCCTGCACTCTCTCTGGGTACTTTTTTATCAAAGTTCTCATATGCCGAGACACCTTCACCTATTTTAGGAGGTATATGTATCGGGGTCAAAGACCTTGGGCATATGGCAAGAGCTGTCCGCTGATCCCATTGGATCAGTCGGTCAACTGCCTCCTGAAACTGGTGGAGACACGGAGAAGGGAATGCTGCGTCCCCACAGCAAACTCGTCTCCCGTCATTCGGAAGGGCGTGAGAATAGTACCCAATGCCCGACCTACCTGATGCAGGTTTTCTAGGGTTTTCCCTGCATCTCTTTAGGTGAAACACCGGGTAAGATCCTTAAACCATAGCCCGGGGCCCCTAGTTAACCCTTGGCTACCTTCCGCATCCCCCCTTTTCAATTCCCTTCCTATGCTATTAAAGGGGAGTTGCCTGTTTCAGGATCACCCTCATGTAGCCTGTTACCCCCCCCCCAAAAAAAAACCTTAGCGTGTGTCAACACAATGCGCAGTGGACAGCTGCTTTGATATTATAGTGAGGTATATTGGAGATCACTTTAACTTAGTCTTAGTGTGCCAGGTACTGTAAAAGCAATTCTGAAAACAGGCACTAGGGTACTTATTTTGTTCAGTTCAGGAGAAACTCATCCATAGAAGCTAAGAGAGAATAAATATAGGATGTTGTAAAAAGATGTTTTCTCAGTTTGCATGTCCTGTTCATAATAATATAATGAATTTGTTTTACAATGACAGCATTGCACAAGCATACTTGACAGGAAATTCTGTCTCGAAAGAAAATACTCGTCTTCCTCTTCTTGTTTTTCTCTGCACAACTGTTTAATTTAGGAAATTTAGCTTGTCACGTGTAAACAAGATGTTCTGTAGACAACTTCCCCGATATTGTAGTGGATGTAGACTGAAGCTCAGTTTACCTTGTGAGTCTTTGTTAACATAAGTTGGTAGTGTGAAAGCAATTCTCAAAGCATTGGCACCAGGCAGGATATATTGTATGTCAAGGAACTCGTCCACAAAAGCTAACAGTTTAATAAGTTATGGGTGTGGTAAAAACATGTTGCTTCAGTCTGTACATTCCCATTTGTAAGAAAAAAATAAATGCTTTCAAGAATGACTCCTGAAGTTGAACAAAGTATTTTACTTACATATATTTTGTGTTATCTAGAGTATTTTACTATTCACAACATTGAATTATTTATTACTTCTACCACTCATAATGACTTTCAATGAAAGGCAATGAAACGCCCAATAACATCTTTACCAAAGGTTTACAGTAGTTATATTTTTGGCAATTGAGTTTGCACAGAGGTAGTAGAGAAAGAGGATGTTTCCAGTGTTAGTGGAGGGAGAAAGTAGTGTGCTATCTGTATATTTTCTTACCCTGAATACACTATAATTGTGATAGCTCCAATCTAGCAGCCTCTTAATTGAATATTGGTTTATGTGTAAATGTTGGGTTGATGGATTTACCCATGCTGTTTTATTAATATTGACACTCCATGTTGATTAGCCTTGAAAATGGCCAAAATGAACTCCTGTTCACAACAATGAAACTCCAAATTTGAATATACACAATGCAGTAGTGCCAATCCAGTAAATAATGGCACAATATTTTGATGTATCTTAAAAGTAATACTCTGACTTACAGCATGAAGTCCCTTTTTACCAAGTAGTAAACAAGGCAGTGAAACTTGAAACACCTATGATGTATAAACACACCCAATAATCCTAATCTTGCCTCTGTGCAAGTATAAATGTGTGGATCTAAAAACACATGTAGTTAACCTCAGAATTAACAAAACTATTCAACCCAAAATTTAAATACAATTACCAGAGTGACAGATTACAGGAAAGAAAGAAAAGAAAACTATCAACTTGTTGAACATACACAATAGAATTATGGAAAATGTCTTTTAATTAGAATTGAATGTAATATAGTTGCAATTTCCCTTCTATTATGTATGTAAAGTAGCTGAATCTGTCTTCAGACTGATCCCTTCCCCTATCCTATTACTGCATTCTGGCTTTATAGTTAGTATTGATTATAAAAATAAGATTTATAATTCATTGACACTTGGGTTGGTGGTTTTATAATTGAATTTGATTGCTTATACTTATTACTTACACCAATTGAAGTGTTACTTCTCATTAAATTTAAAGTATTATGTATTTTATGTATAATTTTAATACATTCATGAATACTAATTATTTTTAATATTATTTATTTTTTTGCAGCATATGATAAAGTACCGTTACATACCATTTACACATGGAAAACCTAAATATCAGGGCCATGAAGACACTGGAAAGGTGATTAGTTCTAAGTGACACTTAATTTTACCATTATGAAAGACATGATGTGATTTTACTTAGACAATCAAAATCTGAATATCATGATATTTGTAACACATCAAGATCCATGAATTAAAACTGTCATTTCATGCGAGTTCTGAATGCCTGGTACTAGTCACCTGTATCAACAGTAGTTACTTCATAGTTTCTGTGCATGGATACTATTTATATAAATCTGCTCTTTATAATATCAATGAAAATATGTTTACAGTTTGAAATAAAGGGTTTATATTAGTACTTTAAATTATATCATAAATTGAATTCTGTTGTCAGACTATGTAGTACAACTTAGGGATTCTATTTTCATTTCATTGTAGTCTGACAATGTATTGGTGCCTGGAGCAGTAAGAGAAGAATGAAGGAAATCATCTGTACATTTCTTACAAGAGGTAAAGCTGCCATCAATTTGATTGGAGATTTTGTACCATTAAAATATTGATCATTAACAAATATGTTTGTAATAAATTATTTCCTGGCTGTATTCAGTAGGTATTAAAATGTCAACATCAAAATTTTATTACTGTATAAATAATGAGAACAGCCCAAATAAAAACTCTTTTTTATATCAAGGCAAGTGAGTATTTTAAACTGCATAGTATTCAAAAGATTGGTATTATGTGATTATATATATATATACACACACTAACAATTGTATAATTGATACATGTAAATAGTCACTAAGTTGCAGTATTTAAAACAATTGAATTCATTTTCATGCATCTTTTTTCACTTAACTAATGTAAATTAACATTTTGTATTGGCTTTTTATTTATATTGCATTTCCTAATAAATCTTCTTTTTTCCAAGAATATGTACACATCTGGGCTTGAACTTTATGTAAAAACAAATTATTTACTACAATTTTATAGTCTACAACAAATTTATACTCAGAATATTGTAAATGGAGTACATATTTCAGAATGTTAATTGTTTTGTTCAAAGTCAACTAAAAATTTTACTCACTTTAGTAAATTTTATGTTCTTATTAACCATATGCCTTGAAAAAGTAACAATTAATTTACACTACTCTGAAATTTTTTATAGATATCACCAGCCATTGGCATGTGTCTAACCCTTGACTTATTTTTTGTGTATGTATGTGTATATACATAAAGAAATTGATTTGGAAAGGAAAGAGAGAAAGGTGTAAGTCAGTTTCTTTCCTTAGGAGAAAGACATTCCAGACAACCACCAGCCGACATTTTTAATGTTTCCTTTTCACTCTTGATAAAGGAGACTGATTCCTACTATTTGAAAAATTTTCTCTTGTCTCTTCATTTTCACCCCTCTAAACAACATTGATTGGTGTTCTACATATTACAAGTACAAAAGACAAACAATTTTTTTTAGTATTAATTCTTAATACTAGGTTCTAATTTACTATTTTTTGTCCAATGACACTATTTAGGTTTAAATATTGCCCTTGTTTTCTTGAACTTAGATTTGGGACAGAAGGGTCTTTTTCAAAATTTCAGAGGCATTTCAAGTGCAAGAGGAGGAAGGAGAAGGAAAAGGAAGAACTAAAAAGAAGGAATCTAGAGAATTTGAGTCCAGGACTTTGCCTTTAATGAAGGATTTGTTGGAAAGAAAGTTCATTAGATGGATGCTTTTGGCTTATCTGAAAGTGTTTCACACCCCTTTAGTTTGGTTAACTCAATGTTTAGATAGGAAACTACAAGTGTAGAATAGGAAATTTGAAGGATAAACAAACCATTCAAATATTTGTAACATTTTATTAACCGAAGTTACATTTTACAGCTTACAAATTAAATCAGTTTTAATTAAAATATTAACGTATACAGTACATGTCAGGCTAAAATGAATTATGTACTCGTAATACTACTGCAACAATAGTCTGCTTATGAACCGAATTTTTGTTTTGACAATTTGAATAAGGCAACTTTGTTTATTCTTTTCCATAGACAAAATCTATATTTTTAATAAATAAAACAGTTGATTTATCCCGTACTTCAACATCTACAGATTCATTAAGTTTATATGCTGACAAGGTGTTTTGGATTGTCTTCAATTTTTGCCTGTTACACAAAATGGAACAAAGAATCTGTATCAAATTTTGCGTGAAAAACAAAATTTAGTGCACGGACGATTTCCGAATGTTGACTGGCGTATGGTGAAGCTACCCTGAACCAAAGCAACGTTTATCGGTGGAACAAAATGAGAGGATGTGAATAACGAAAAGCCCGAGCACGTCAACAACAGAGGAAAAAATTGAAGTGAAGAAAATGGTATTGGCCAATCGTCGAATCACCGTTAGAGAAATTGCTGAAGACCTAAACATATTGATTGGCTCCTGCTATTCGATTTTGACCAATGATTTGGGCATGAGACACGTCGCCACGAAATTCGTGCAAAAATGATTGAATTTCGACTAAAAACAGCGTTGCGTTAACATTGCTAAAGAGCTGTTGGACTCAGTCCGCGACGACCCAACTTTGCTCCAGAGGGTCATACCTGGGGACGAATCATGAGTTTATGGTTATGATGTGGAAATTAAAGCTCAATCATCACAATGCAAGCTGCCGCATGAGCCAAGTTCGGTCGAATGTGAAGGTTTTGCTCACATTTTTTCGATTACAGAGGCGTGGTGCATCACGAATTCTGCCAAGGGTCGTACTGTCAATAAAAAATATTACCTGCAAGTTATGCGCTATTTGCGCGAAGCAATCCGCCAAAAACTCCCGCATTTGTGGAAGAACAAAAATTGGCTTCTGCACCATGATAACGCTCCTGCTCACACATCGTTGCTTGAGCGTGAAATTTAACCAAAAACAACACTAGTGATGCCGCAGCCATCTTGTGACTATTTCCTGTTCTCCAAACTGAAGAGGCTGTCCGCTTTTTCTATCTTCCCCAGGTTCTCCAAAAATTCAAAATTTGGGAGGGGACACCCCTAGTTATCTTTTGGGTCAACCACTTTGCTGAAGTGGGTTTTTCGCCGATCCGCAAAAATTGTTACAGACAAAGGGGCGAGACTCCCCACGCGCCTGTCAGGATCCAAGTTTATGACTGTTTGCCGGGTTTACACCGGAAGGGTGCCTTGCGAATATCTCAGGATCAGTTCTCTATGGAAACTTCGTACAAAATGCTTAATATTATAAATTAATTTAGATTAATAAAATATACGACGAAAAATTATACGCGTCACAAGCCTGAAAAATATTTAATAGACTCCAATATATGCCCTTTTATAGTGGTTTTAAAAAGTTTATCCTTCTGTTTTTGCATCGCGAGGAAGAAGTACCAATCGGACTAGTGTTAGACAGACATATAGGAATCGAGTGCTGGACTGCAAAACGTATCCAGGAGCAGATGTGAACTCCAACCATAATATACTGATTATGAAATACAGGCTGAAAATGAAGAAACTCAAGAAAGGAAGTAAAACAAAGAGATAGGATTAGAAAAACTGAAACAACAGGAGGTGCTTCAGAGTTTCAAAGAAGAAATAAGGAGTAGATTAATAGAGAAAGAAGAAAAACAATATCGAAGAGAAATGGGCACTCTTGAAGAAAGAATTGACTATAGCAGCCGAAGAAAAAATAGCTCAGACTAATAGCAAAGCATGGATAACAAATAACTACCAAAAATGCTTGATGAAAGGCGTAAATATAAAAACGCAAGAGATGAAAATTGTAATGAGCAGTACAGATGCCGAAAAATGAGATAGATGGGAAGTGCAGTGCAGCCAAAGAGGCTTGGCTCCAAAAGAAATGCCAAGTGGTTGAAGATTTCATGGTGAAACGTAAAACAGACGCAGTAAATAGGAAAATCAAATAAACATTCGGTGAGAGGAAAAATATTAGCAAGAACATCAGGATAGCGGATGGGAAACCAAATCTAGATAAAGAAGAAAAGGCAGAAAGATTGAAGGAATATCTAGAAGAGCTGTGGAAATCAGTCAGTAGTAGAAGAGGTGGGGTATTAAATTTTAAGGTCAGAGCTTGACAAGGCGCTGACAGATCTGAGCAAAGGTAAAGTGCCAGGAATTAATAACACTCCAGCGGAATTGATAAGATCATCGCAATGCAATGCCATGCCTGTTTAGGATAGTTTGCGACATCTACGAAAAAGGAAGAATACCAGTAGATTTTTAGGAACATCATAATTATCCCTATATTGGCCGTTTTTGTATATTTAAAATTTACACCTCCTCCAACCCCTTCCCCGGATCGTGTTTATCATATTTGTTTGGTTTATTACGTCAAAAATATCATGAGAACAAAATTTAATTTAAATTTTTAATCCTTTAATGGGGCTTGGCTACTTTCTTTTATCCCCTTCCATCTTTATGTAGGGCGGTGAACCGCTGTTTTAATTGCATGTTAAGTGTCAGAATGTAACTCAGTGACTCATCTTACCACCAAACCTCATATTTTTCTTGTTATTTTCGTTTGACGCCCCTTCACTTCCACCCCTCTCTCATGCTAAAAGAATTTGGAAATCTGTACAAATGAAAGTACTTGACCCCAAAAAGTATTTATTCAACGCAAATTTTAAACATATTTTCATACTGAGATATTTCCTGCCGCGAGGGATGGTAGCCATACATCATCAACACTTTGGCTTTGCGTAGCGACGAACATAAGAATAGTATTTTATTAAAATTCTTTATCTGTTAAATATAAAACGCGAAAGTTTTTTATCCGATTCCATCGCTCTCTTAGGGGATGGATTGTAATTTAGTTCGCATATTAAATGTCAGAATGTAACACAGTCACACAAATTTCTACACCAACCTCTCCGTTCCCATCACTATGAATTGTCTCTTTCCATTCTATAAGGGGTTGAGATTGTGCTCAAATAGTGTCGGTGGAATCACTTTCCAAACAATTGACCCCGAAAAATATTTATTCGACTTAAATATTGACCTTTTTTGTATATCGAAAATTTTTTACCCCCTCCACTCCCGCACCTAAGGGTGGTATCCTGTCTTTCCCGACACTGTTAATTTCCGGGTCGCAAAGAACCCGTGTACGGAATTTTTTGTCAAAATTGGTCCACTCGTTTGCGGAACACACACGCACATACATGTAGTTTTATTACAGAGTTAAAAACTTGATCAAATAATGAGCTACGACGTTTAAAGCATCCTTGATAAAAAAAAATGCAAGTTATCGATTTATTTATTCACAGTAATTACATTTGCATCGATGGGAAGAACACGGAAATATTTGGTGACAAGTTCAAAATTACAACTTATAGCGTATTACTGTGACGCTTTGTAAATGGCATTTTGACGCGTGGGCCCACCTAACAACCTACTTTTACTATGTTGTCTATTTCCAAGAATGGGGTAAATGGAGATATACAAATCAGTGAACTTTATTTTATTTCTTGGTACTTATATACAGGGATTACCCCAAATTTTAAAAAAAACATGCGCGTAGAAAGGCGACTATATAAGTGAAAATACTTAGAGAGGACCTAAATATTTAATGCGCCTCCGCGACTGTCTTCAGTTTTCGTCTTCGTTACTTCAGAATTAAGAAAGTAATGATACTATTACAGTAGCGGCTGGCTCACGTCAGCTAAACCACACAGATTAATTTAGGAAGAAATATTTGTTTCGTAATTTTAAGAATTTCTGCGTTGAATTCGTACACTTTAAGCTGCCTCCTCCCCATACCCCCGAAAAAAGCCTTATATCTGGCTCTTCTCTAGTGTAACGTGAGGAATGTGAAATTAGCATACATTTTCCGTTCCAGCCTCCCCCCCCCCCCCTTCAAAACCGTAAGGCTTAACGCACTGACACAAAGGCGGACGCATCTGGCTACAGTTTTAAATTTTCTTGACAAATTAATAATAAGATTACATTTAACGGAAAATATTGCGAACATAAAACTAAAAACTTTCGCATGATCGTACATCGTGAATGACTTGGACCTAATATTAAATTTCATTAATATGTGCCATTTTTAAAATTTTTTAGTTTTTAAAAATAACTCGTAATGTAGACGAGATTAGAAATTACGGGTCGCAAACCTGTAGTTGTTGCATTAATATTAATATCATCGGAAATTTTGATGGTTGGGATGATGTAGCACATAACTTTGAAAACTTACGATCTGCCATGGGAGTCTTATGCTCCAACTCTAAATTTCCAATTTTTCTCGAGAGGAAAAGTTTATTCCTGTACCAAATGGTTAATTATTCTTCTTTCACTATGTACGATCTGTCACTCACGGTATTCCACCCCGGTGCATGGTCTTTGTTTTTTTTTTCTGATATCTTAACATAGTCTGCTTTGCTTTCCCGTCCACACTTGCGAGCAACGAACCGAACACGAGGCTGTGCGCATGCGTAACTTGATGTGCGCATGCGCTAGATCAGCCAGGATTGCTCGCCGTAGTTTTCCATCTGTTGTCGGTATTTTGACGAAACATCAAAGGAATGCTCGGTTCCCGTGCGTCGTAGTGTGGACGACAGCCGAGCCGAACCGAGCTGAGCTCTTTGGCTAGTAACAGAGAGCATAGACCTTGGCTTGTGTTCTGTGATTGTCTCGATCATTTGCGATATAACTTCAAGATGATGATGATGACGACGTCGGATTGGGATTGGTCCCAAGAACGGACTCTGAAATTTATTGATGCTGTTTCGAGCCACCCAGCTATATGGGACTTAATATAGCATAGAACTGAAACAAACTACGCACCTCTCATAAAATCCATAGTCAAATTTATTTTGGTAATACTTCACATAATGAAGCAATTTCTCATGGCACGAAGTATTACACAGGGTGAGTTCAATTAATAGTTATCTACATTTACCATTGGATATAAATCCTAAATTTATTTCATATACAAGTAAAAACATTTAAAAGATGATGATCGACTCCTTTCTAGTGGCTCGTGTTCGTAGGCCGCTCGGTTCGCGTGTGTTCGCTGGCACTAGAACGCCGACGAGCAAGTTTCAGCTTGTTGCTCGGTTCGTGCTCGCAAGTGTGGACGGAGAATGGTATACATCAAGAACACAGCCAGTAAGGCTAGGTTTACACGGGCAGTGATGACTGCCAGAAAACGAGGGGCAGTGATGTCAGTGGCGTGTCAACGTACGTCAGTGCTGCACTGACATTTGCCAATCCATCGCTGACACAAGAGCACTGCCTCACTTTGCTTGGAGCGTGTCAACAGCATGTCAGTCATGACTGACGTTCCCCCTCCACCGACCTCATGGGAGGCCAGTTAGTGGCAGTTACGGTTGTCAATTATCGATTGTGAACGGTGAGGCAAGGTTGACTATCGATTTCGCAATGGTAAACAGTTTGTATTTTGCATTTTCAATACGCGTGTAGTGTGGTTTAATGTGCGATTGGAGTAAGTGAATATTTGTTGTTAACAGCGACCGGAATTTTGGTTCAGAAAGCATTTAGGATAGAATTCGTTTGTTGCACCTATGAGCCTATAAATTTTTAGGTTAACTTTCCAAAAATAATTATTGTCCAGCCTCCAACGGCACAAACTTTAACTGGAAAAAAATACGCAACAGAATGATGTATAGCTACAAACATACTACTTACTATCACACGTGATGGAAAATAATTCATTTCGTTTTGTTCAGTAATTGACAACTTTAAGGGGAATAAACAACAAGTAATAGAAACCGAGGCAATTAAACACTGAAAACCAGCTTCAAAGTGCATGCGCTGTTTTTATTATTGCTTGATTTCTGTAGTAATAATATAAAGCAATATTACTAAACAACTGTTTTCATTTTTATGTATCTATAGTACAGTAGCGTAATACTGAGTTTGACTTTTTCAGGAAGCCTTTCCTCGTTACGTCTATTCTATCACAAATACAAAGTGATTAGTTCCTGTTTATGGACATTATGCCTGCACAAAGGGGAAAAATATTCAACTTGATATAAACAATATATCGACACTATGCAACATCAATATTCCAACCGGTCGTAGTTGCCAAAAAATAGCAGAGAAGTGTAAACATGCATCAGAGTTCCCTGCCCGTTCTGTAGTGATGGCAGCAGTTGCACAGAATTGTCAGTGAAGAAGTGGGCAGTTATCTGCCCAAGATGTAAACAGTAGACAGTGCATAGCCAACCCAACTTCGACGAACATCACTGCCCGTACTATTGTATGGACTTTGGGAAAGCTTTTTGTATTATCTTTGACCATGATTAGGATCTATGGGATTAGGACTTCATGTCAAGTGCTTTTGAACTATGTGAGGTGTTGAGCAATATGCACTTAGACCTTTATTTTACATATTTTTGCAATAGTACTACAAGGAATTGCTCTTACCTATGTCAATGACGTGATAAATTTTTTATAACTTATCGTTTATTTAAAAAATTAAAAGTGATGGCATTGAATAGGTACGTTTGATCGTTCTAAAAAATGTATATTTTTTGTATGTTATATGTTCAAATAATTACATAAATTTTAATTTTTCAGATACGTTGGACTATCAATTAGGCAGAAGTCTAATTTAAAAATGTTTCATGTAATCCAGTATGATCGTGACAAGTTTTTGAGGACATTTTTTAATTTTCCTGACATCACAAACAAAACGAAGGAGTATTCAGGAAAGAAATTGGTTGGGTATGTCAAATTGATTGTAATTCCCTTAATTGTACTAAAATTTTATAACTTAGTATTCTGTAGGTTGGTTTTAACTTCATTTGGCCTACAAACAAGCCACGAGTTAAGATTCAATTGGCAGAAACAAAAAACGTTGCTTCGACATGCCCAAGAAAGCCAAATATATTAAAGTTGCTGGAATTTGTATCAAAGTTTCTGATTATGGCATTATCAATGATTTTGTCTAGGAATTGTGAACTGTGGTACTGTTTTCGAGATTTTCATCTTACTAGCATGTTATGGGTTGTAGAATTCCTTCAGGACTTTCAATGGTAGCTTTAGCGGCTGAAGGGAATATCATACCCGAAACATACAACAGGCGCGTATACGTGGGGAATATAATTCCACTTATTTCACTTTAGTAATGATAATTAGTTGAAAAGCTCCTTAACTCTTTGCCAATTTTGATGTTACGTGTTTTACAAGTGTTAGCAAGTGGGTAGGTTGGAAAATGTGCACTATGTTGAAAACCATTAACTTGTTCTGTCTGTTATTCTACTCATTCATTTCTATCAGCTTCATAAATGTGGTTCACAATTGATGTATTACTTCCAAACTGCATAGATGCTTGGTGATTCTGATGTATCTCCATTAAAAAATTGGAGTTGTCATGATAGATCCTGTGTGTGTGTGTGGGGGGGGGGGGAAGAAAACTTGGAACAATTACTAAAAAAATTCTTACCTTTGTATTTAAGCTTTAACTTCATGGTTGTGGTTCTGTGTGGACTGTTTAAGTTGATTAAGGATGGGTCTCTTCCCGTCTATGCCTACTATCAATTTAAGGTTATATTATTGGATTTGAAAGAGAGACAGAAAACAGTAAATGACTACCTCAAATTGATTGTAAATATCGACAGCCAGGGAAGTATGAAAATGTTAATTTTGTAGAGCCTATGCTGCTTTCTTCAGATAAAGAATGTCTGAATGCTGTGGTATTCAGCCGCTCACTGACAATTTGACACAAACTGTTGGATGGCAACAATCAGCACCCAAAAAAGCCAACTCTACCTTGCTAAAAAAAAGTAGTGGGAAAAGCATTCAAACTGAACACGCACCCAAGTATAAGATGAAGATAAAACGGGCTTTGTCTGAGCTGTGGGATGTATTGAAAAGAAAGTTCCCAAAGTTGGAGTTAAGCATTTGATGAAGTCTTTGAAGAGGGTCAGTGTGAAGCATTTGTCAAAATTATTGGTGTATGGTTTTTGACATGAGCAGCTTTAAGGAATTGGGGTTTGGACATTTTGACACTGTTGTGGTGGTTAGCAATGCATTCAGGAAGAGGATATTTAGTTTGTCCAAATAAAGAGATCTGGGCAGTGTTTGCAGTTGATGCATTTTTTCGTGTTGTCTGTTGTTTCGCTCAGAGTATGATGTCACAGCTAATATTTGCCGTGTATTTTTTCGTGTTATGTGGCATTAAATACATTGTACGACATCACATTTTTAGTTATTTTCTGTGTATTTTGCTGTAAATTGTGTTCTCAATATGACATCTCATAGTGCACTGCCAACAGCTGTGACTTCATGATGACGTCACAGCTTCACTGCAAAGCGTAGCAGTGACGAAGGGAAAAAAAATGGCGGCCAGTTCCCTATTCTGGAGTCAAACATAAATTTCCTTTCAGAATTTTGGTCTGTTTATTGTATTATATTTAGTCAAATTAAGCTTGCCTCTTATTTACAATTTTTAATGTTGTCAGTAGCTTAAGAAAGTAAAAAAGTATTTGAATATGTTATTATGTTACACATATATTGATCAGAACAGTGGAGGCACCGTAAATTTGATATAAGGGTAAATTGATGTCTGAGGTCCATAGTATACAAAAATTGTAGTGTTGCAGGAAATGTTGGTATCCAAATCAAATGTTGCAACTAATGAATTAGTGTTAAGTTATAAAAATATTTTTACCACCGAATAATTAGTATGAGGCCAGTTTTTTGTTCTATTTGTTATAAAAATTGAAGTTTGTTAAAATGATTGAATTTGCTTTATTTACATGTATGGTTAATGCTAAGATGGGGGTGGTGTCGGTGGGAGAGGAGGAGTGTTATCCTTGTTTTGGAGACACGAGTTTAGATGATTGTTTCCAGTCTCAATCCAATAATCATCCTTTTGAAGACAATGTCTGAAGATCAGCAATCCTAATAACTCTTGAAGAACTTCCTAAAATGGCCAATTATTGGTTTCCTGAAATCTATATATATTTAGGTAGACCACAATGTTCATTTCTTTATCCTTATTAATCAACTATTTGGCTGTCCAATTATTAAATAACACATTATCTGTATTTTACCGATTTCATTAACATATAGTGCATTTACCTTTTAAAATTGCAAGCTTATTTAGATTACCTTCATAATATTTTTTTCCCTGCACATTATCAACTATTGCATCGTAAAGTCACACTGCGTCATTAGTTGTTAAACATGATAAGCGAAAGAAGTAAAGCAAAACCTGTTAAGTTTTACATTAATCTTCAAATCTGCACAAATCATGACATTCAATTGCTGATCCATAAATGTTATAGATGGTTTTAATGTAAGTTTCTTGTTATCAATCACTAACTTGATTGTTCTTCTAAAAGAAATTATTGTGAGATGTTTTTGATGAAGTAATGTTGCATCATGTAATAGCAAGACTCGTAAGTTTTTATCAAGTTTATGTATTAAATTATAAATGTTTTAAACATTTATTACATTGTTGAAACGATTGGAACATTCTTTTATTTTTTATTTTACCTTTATTGATGTTATGTCTTACTTCACCACTCTTGTTATTTATTCTATTGCTTCTACAAAATTGTGATCCCTTTTTTGTCTGTTTTCCAATCTCCTTCCTCAATCTTAAATCAACTCTGAAAAGTGAATGCTATCACTTTTTAGTTGTACCATATTCCTTTATTTGTTGTTTCCATTCTTGATAAATTCATTTCACTTCTTCTGTACCATTGGAACCAATTTAATTTTAGCTTCTTGTGCATATTTATTCCTAATCACATCCTTTCGCCTCAAATTTAGTTTTTAATTATTTTAAAAAGTTTTTCTTTACAACCACATGTCTTTTACTTTCATGTAGTTCTTAACTCTTTAATTTCTTGTGCATTAGAACCAATTGAGTTAAGTAAGAGTTGATCAAACAGATGCTATTATTGAAATAAAAATGAAATTGCAATAGTAATTAAATTACTAGAATGAATACTGATAAGATTTGCTTAAGATTTTCATATTGTTTGAGAAGTTGGAATATTTCTAAAAAGCATGTAAATGTATTAACAAACTACTCCAGGAGAAGTTCAAAAGGAAAATGGATACACACAAAACAACTAGAGCTAGCAACATAATTGAAATTGCTGATTTAGTGGAAGAATTGGAGTTGTTATAAGTGAAAATTGGTAAAGCACAAATTACGATCGATTATTTTGAACACTTTTCAACATCCTTTACAATTTATTACCCATTCCAAAAAGGAACTACACAAATAATGTAAATAGATTCTTTTTGCTATGCCATAATTCGCCCATCTGCTATCTGGAGAAATTTTTTAATTACAAATAAAGAAATTTTTATTTCCTTGAACTTTTGCTGTGTACCATAGTTTTACAATTCCTAGGATATAATATCTCTTAACAATCTCCTGGTTTACTATGAGGTGTAAAGTACATTAAAAATATTAGTTATTCTTTAATAGTGTTTTGCCAGACATGCTTATTTGCGATCCAAGAGTTGAAACCATGGCATAATACTAAATCTCTATCTATGCTACCTATTAATACATGTACATTATTATTGCTATCGTTCTTCAGAAATTGTCTCTCAGACTTGTCCAGTTGTAATGTATTTTGAATACACAGCTTCAAATCTTGCCTAGGTGATTAATGTCAAAACGAATTTAAAACATTGACAAAATATAGAAGTATTAATTGATTTTAAGGAGCGGTATATATTAGTAATTTCAATTGTTAAAGAAATGTGAGCCATATTTGATATGTGGTATAAGGTCAGGGTAATTTTTAATATAATTTTTTGTTATATTTTGTTTTAATGTTAATACCTACATACTGAACTTTCACATATTTGAATGCACTTTATAATTGCACATATGCTCTTGAAACTTTTCGTGTTCATAAATTGAAAATGTTTCTTTGAGAATAAAAAATCAGCCATTTTAATTACTTAAGATTTGGATATCAGTATAACATGTAACACTATTGTTTTTGTTGGTTTCAGCATGATATGATGGCAACACTTGTTTTTTATTGACTGATAAATTGGAACTTAGTTAATGTGAAATTCTATGTTAATAACGTACATTGAAGTGTTCATAACTACATGTAATTCACACCTTCTTTGTGATATTTTGAGTAGTTGAAATGAAGGAAATTGAAGTATAATGGTAAGAACAATTGTTTTCTCATGCTTTAAGAATAAAATCAAGTATATTTGTTAATATTCTTTTAAAATAACTTTTTAAATGTTTGTTATGGATTATTGTTAATAGAGCCTCCATTGACTTTCTCCTAATTTATTCTCTTTCTTATATGAGAAGAATCTAATTCTTTCAGTACCCATTGCAACAATTAAATGTTGTGTGATTTGTCACTTATGATCTGTCATTTGAATTCAATTGACTATTTTTTTTGTAATTAATACAAAAAATAGGTTCATCTCACAAAAATCCCAAAAGAATATTTCTAATGCAATTGACTATACTCATAATAAAATTTCCTGTGTCATATTATTCACTACTTTCAATTGAACTTCATCTACTCTTCGAGTATATACAATCTCTCATGGGAGAACTTTCTGAAATTTGATCAACTATCAATGAGCATTTAAAATAATCTCCTCTGTTTGAACTGTATGGATTATACAGATGAAAAGCAATGTAAGTGGAGTTTAAAAACATTAGTTTGATTAAGCACATGTACATCAGGCTTCTATGTCTATCCCTGAACATAACAAATTTGAACGAGTATTTACTTATTCATAATGTAATTTTTTGTTGTTGCCATTTTAACTTTAACGTACACACACACGTGAAGGGCAGAAGAGAGTGAAAGATTTCTCACAAATAGTGTGTTTTTTAAACTGTAAACCGTTACACTTCTGCCCATTGTAGAGAAGGTTGAAAAATGTTCGGGCATAAAGTTCTTCAACCATAGTAATTGGATTAGGGTGGGAAATAGAGCTTGCAGGTAAAATCTATGTTAAATAATTATACAAAACTCTGTTTCTTACTTTCCTAACTCCTTTATCACAAACTTTCATGTTGTCCAAATTTTTTAAATCCCATATCATTGACAAGATTAATTAATACCTGCCATGCTTTCTATAGTGGCCAAACAAAATGACGTCTTCCTTAACACATTATGGACTACTTGCTTTGTTAAACTGTCTAAAACCCTATTTACAGTGGCCGATTCTGCCCAAAGCCAAAACTATTTCAACCAATGCTTCACACTGACTCTCCTTATAACTTAACCCCTGATTCATTAGATGCTGGCTACCATTCAGAAATCCACTGTCTGAATAAATGAACTTACGCTCTTGAAAATTTGATGTTTTCCTACATTTGTGTCAGTCCATAACGGTTACCAATTTAAGATTAGTCAACTGCTGTTATCTGTCTCTCATTCCCATCCATATAAATTGGATAGGATAGATAGACAGAAAACCGTAGTGGACTTACCTTAAATTAATAGTACGCGGCTGGTAGGGATGTAGGATGATGTGACAGAAAATGACGTCAACAATTTTATAGAAATTATTTTAATGTACTCTAGAAATTAAAATTTTAATTAGAGCATGTTTATTCTTATTTCAGATATTCAATGGAGCAAATGTATGAAGTTGTATCAGATGTTGAAAATTATAAAAAGTTTGTGCCTTTCTGCAAAAAGTCTGTAGTCTTTTTAAAAAACCCAGATTATTTGAAAGCTAGTCTTGTGATTGGATTTCCACCGATTCAAGAAAGTTATATATCAAGTGTAACACTAGTCAAACCACAATTGGTTAAAGCAGAATGTACAGAAGGAAAGCTTTTCAACCACTTACTAACAGAATGGAAATTCAGCCCAGGTCTTAAAAATAATAGCCAATCATGTATAATAGACTTTTCGGTATCATTTGAGTTTCGTTCAGCTCTCCATTCACAACTAGCTCATGTTTTCTTCAATGAAGTTGTGCGGCAGATGGAGGGGGCTTTCCTTCAAGAAGCATGTAAACGTTTTGGAAAAGCTTCATTTGCAACCAAAAAACTTGTTATAGCACAAGCTAAAACCTAACCTGAGCTTTAATTGTTTTCAGTTCCTGAAATATAACCAGCCATTTATAATAAATTTTTCTGTAAATATTATAGAAATTTTAAAGTGATTAAAGTCCTGTTAAAAATTTATTACCAATGTTTGTCATTTTAGAAATATAAAAATAAAAACATTATATAATAAAAAAGTGATGTTTAGTTCTGAAACTCAATATGCAAATTAAGTTGTACTTAATTAAAAGGAAACAAATTTATTAATGTTCTGTAAAACCAATTTTTATATTTGGCATTGCATACAAAACCTTGGATTCCTTTCTTCTTTCAGGAATCATTAGGTTTAAGTGAAACATTCTGAATAGAGAAGTATGAAATCACCTTCAGTAAAAAGATGTTTTGAATCACACCGTACATTTGCTTATATTGGTACCCAACTCTGTTCCCCACTAATTACATTCATGTAATGGCACATTGCAAATATAAAATAAAATTGATTGAAATTACCCATCAACAATTAAATCTTTTTAAGCCATTCACGCAAAATTCATATAATTCTAGTTTCAGTTCAACAAATGTTTTCCTTCAAGTTTAATTGTGATCCCCCATGTGAGAAAAGCATCCACCAAAGATTAAGACAATTCAAAACTAGTGGACGAGTGTAAAAGTGAAGCATGGGACTGCCAAGAGAGTCTGACCACGTTGGAGAATCTTACCTTCGTGGTCCTGTTCTGAAAGCAAGTGTCATTTTACAAGGATGGGTGTACAAGGTCTTAAGAAAATGTTTGCACACGCTTTAAAGCCAGATAAATATGATGAGCATTATAACTTTGTAAGTGTTGCAGCATAAAGATATCTAGCTTCCAGAGCATCCTCATAAAGTTACACAAAATTTCAAGCTGATTCCCAAACATTTGTCTCACTGTTCTAGCATTATTAAAATTTATTGTTACAAGAATGGCTTCCCACAATTAAAAGGTAAAAATATTTGGGAACAAGATAGAACCCCCTCCTCTCTGTTCAAAACAACTGAGCTCTTTTCCACTGGCCTTCACATTCACCTGACATTATGCCAATTAATTATTCCCTTTGAGGCTTTATAAAAGATTCTCTTCCTACTACCACTATCGAATGATTTGAGACAATTGAAGAGGCTTGCTCCGTACTTGTGAACAAAAGTGTTCCAAGATTTGAATGTGAACCATACAACTAAAGGTGAGCATTTGTTAAAAAAATATTAGTTTAATTTCTCTTTAATGGGTGTTCTTAACATTATTCTGACAGGCATTAAAAATTAAAGTTTTAATATACCCTTAAAACTGGGACAATCTCTTACAGACATCCAGTACATAGGTGGATGATAAGACCCCTCACATTGCTAATATCATATTACAGTTAGACGTGTAGTTTATTTTTCTGTTGAAACTGATTTTAAAAATTCAAGGGACTTCTCTGCCACGCTTCTCATTTAAAGGTGATGAATGTTATATATAATTTAAATTATAATACACACATTTAATCTCTCAGCAAATGTGTGTTAAATTAAGAACTTTATTAATTCTTGCAATAAAAGTTTTCTCTTTTGTATTGAATACTGTGTGAAGCACACTTAGAAAAAAATAGGTGATAAGGCATTACTTTGAGATCGTGTAGAATATGAACACCCAAGTGTTTTCTCCCCTTCGATAACAAGATACTGAATTTTTTTGGTTAGCAGGTTTTTCCAAGTTGAATAACTGTTGGAAAGAATGTGGCTGCAGTAGCTTTATTGGTTGTTGATAATTAATAATTCTTTGGAATCTGGCTGAATAATTAAAAGTAAGAGTTTATGGAAACAGCCTGCTCTTTTGCAATCTCCTTTAAGTATCCCTTCCCCCCTCTCTCAGAATTTTATTATTTTCAATTACTCTAATGATCACCCGCTGCAATTGAATAATTTTACAGCATAAACAAGTATTCATTTTATGAATTTACATAATTGATGGTGTTAAAAATTATTACAAAAGAGATGCAAAAAGTGGTTTATCTTTTATTTAATTACAAAAGTAATAACAATGATAATTTAATAATTATTATTAAACTCATTATTTCACTTCACATTTGTCCACACTGGGATATTACAACAGGTATTTTTGGTTTGTTATTAGGTCCTGTTGGTACATTTTCTATTTTTCTCATTACTAGAAGTCCATCTACCACTCTACCAAACACCACATGCTTTCCATCCAAGAAGTTGCACTTTGCACACGTTATAAAAAATTGGCACCCATTTGTATCTTTTCCACTGTTGGCCTGTCAAAAAAAGAATAATAATGATTATTATTACAATGTTTCACTATCTGAAGTCAATAAAAAATTGAAATTAAGGGAACAAATTGGAAAGTCCTGCTAATTGAAAAAATAATTCAATAAATGGCCTTCATATTTAGGAGATTTATGCCAAGGAAAACCATGAAAATAAGGAGATCCATTTCTACTATTAGAACGTAAAATATTCAAAAGATGAACAAGCATATACAAATATACATGGGAGGGAAAATGAATATAAACCATTAACATTACTAAAGAAGTATACTAATAAATGTCACAAAATCAATTTTGCCAATTGGCTATATTTGAGAATAAAACAATGGAAATGTTTGTAACATTTTTAACACAGTTAGGCAACCTAAGTTAAAATAAAGTTTTGTATTTGAAAAACAAATTAAACTACAAATACAGAATTTACAATCAATAGTTAATGGATTAGGGTAGGAAATAAAACATGCTTTCCAGGGTGTTTTAGGTAGAATCTATGTTAAACAATTATACAAAACTATTTCTTTCTTTTTTAACACTTTTTTTTTCACATGCTTTCATACTGCCCAAAGCTACTACAATCAATTTCAACCAATGCTTCACACCACCCCTCCAAAATGCACTGCATTATTAAGAGTGGACCTTATGATCTGGAAAATTTTTGACAGTTGAAGCCTACTTTCAAAAAATTAAATTGATTATTACAATGTTTCATTATCCAAAATCAATAGAAATTTTTACATTAAAGAAGCAAATTGGAAGCTTTTTTTACTTGAAAATTATAATTAAATGGCCAGTTGGCAACTAGCCAATTCTTGCTTGGTTCGGAGTTCTAGTGTCACCAAACATGAGTGTCATTTTGCAATTTTGAAAGCACAAATTCTTTAAAGTCAATACCAAGCATGCATTGGAAATATACTAAGCACATCAACAGAGTCAGTATATTCACTGTAAATACATGGGAAAAAGATTGGTAAGATGTTACAATATTTAATTACTTGTCATCACATGAAAGTAACAGATATTCATTTAATTGCAAGACAACCCTAAGACAAAAGAATTTGTGACAGCCCCTTGGCACAATTCGATCGACTTGTGGTGTGGTTATTAAAATAAACCATTGGCACCTACCTGGGTAACAATGTTATAATATTCATTTACTCAAAATAAAAGTGGTTATGGCTTTTCAGTCTCTAAAGTACATTCTCCGTATTTACCTTTATGATATGAAGACAGCATTGATTATAAGTTAATTGAGTTATTCACATAATTGTGCCACAATTATTTTAAATATGGTTATTTTCGTATCCTAATCAAAAGCGATGAGGTGCCTAAAAAGCTCAAATACCTCACATATTTTAAATTATTAAAACTCGAGAATATTTTTCTATATTGGAAAAACATGTTTCAATGGTACCATTGATAAAAGGCCAGGAGCATCATGCTTTAAGCTGAAGTTTTCATCAGCAAACGTTCCACCGCCATATACGCTCATCACTCCTGTACCATCACCCTGAAAGAAGTATGAATTTTGTTTGTAATCTATGATTTAATATAAATTCTCTTATTAAGTAATATTCACATTATTCTGAAACGTTTTCTTGTTAAAATGAAAACATAAATTGATGTATTAACAACGATAATGTAACTCATAACTTTTATACTCAAAGTAAATATTAGACTAAAATATACATTAAATTATGCAAAATTCAATTAAATTTCCCACTTACGTTGACAAAATCACCCCCTTGTATCATAAAATCTTTAATGACTCTATGGAATATTGCACCTTTGTATCCTAGAGGAACACCATCACGTCTGTATTCACCAGTACAAAACTCCCTAAAATTTTCACACGTTTTTGGAACAACGTCAGCGAACAGTTCTAGTATCATACGACCTATTTCCTGAAATAGTAACAATACAAAAAATGGTATGATGGATGACTAAAAGAATCATTAAGGAATCTTATTGAGACAACACTTACAGTTGTTCCTACACTAATGTCAAAAAAAACTACTGGATTGTTGGGGTTTCGTAGCTGAGACTGAATCTGAGTCCAAGTAGGCATGTTATTTGATAATATATTTATAATCTTTTATTTTATCAAACTACCTACAACACAATTGACAAGTTTGCAAGCTTCATTTAAAAGCAAATAGTACCGCCTGCCAAAGATTACGAGAACTTATCAAGGATGCTCTGAAGTCTGAATGTGCCAAAGATTATAATACAGAAAAGCAATGTGTATATTACTAGTCTTCTTCCTTGATTGACAGCAAATTGCAGGAGGAAAGAAAGTAGAAGCAGCAGCAGCAGGAGTACAAATATGACAGTATGAATGCGTGTGAAATGAATTCATATTGCGTGGTAACATTTATGGCATTTACTATATGCTATGTACGAATGTGTATATCAAACCATGACCTTTTAATAATGACAAAATATTAGTATACTATAGTTATATTTCCATATAATCGCATATAATAGGGGTGGCTGTCTATCATAAATTGAAGGAGCGTTATTAAAACCATTCGAATTCAGATACAATATCTATTTAAATACCACAACAGGTCGTGACCGACAATGAATGGAGCATATGGTGAACAATCCTGGCTTATCTAGCACAGACTCGTGCTAGTCTGGACCAAAGCGTATTATAATGTAGATATATACAAAGAGTATCTTAAATAGATAGAGAGGCAATAGCAGCGCTTGGAGCGTGACCGGCATCCCCACTCCACTAAGATCAACTCGCTCGTAGGCCCTTTAGAGCCCATTTAAAATCAGCGCATGTTGAGTAAGCTAAAAGCTATCTTAAAGCAGGAAAATTAAAGTGCATTTTTATTTACATCATATCTGGATATTTTAAAGTATATAATGTACAAATATTTATTCATACGGAATATTTAGAAACCTTACCATGTTCCGAAATCAACATTGCGAGTTGAACGCGAAGTTATATCAACATATTTCTGAAAGAGAATTTAAAAACAAATATTTATTTTATATTCAAATGTTGGAGGAGGATATTCATTGTTTTTCCTTGGATCAAAATAATAAATATATATATATATCTATTACCCGAATGAAACGCATTGGCGTTATTGTCTTTCTGATAGAATGCTGAAAATTTTTTGCATTCATTTGTCAGAATTGATTGTTTTAAACTGAGAACGAGAAATAAAAAAACGTTTGTTGCATGATTCCACTTTAAGTGAGAATCAATTTTGTCGATAACATAAATTTTTCTTTACCATTCAACTGCACATAACCTGCAAATTGCATTTGTGTTGTGAATTATTTTTTCTTTGGGAATTAGCTTAATAGTCATGAACTGGATTTTCTTTCGTTGGTTCCCGATCCGTTCTGATCGAAATTAATCCGTGAGCTACTGATATAATCGGTAAGAGATGGAAACGTCATTACATATCTCCGTTAGGAGATCCGAACTTCTAATAAGATAGGAGGAGTTTACAAAAATAATTAGAACTTTACATGGACTTCTTATGGTTGATCGATGTTTCTGGCATTATTGTCGTCAAAGCTTTAAAAATATGATTGTAACAATTACGCAAAGCGTTAAGAGCATCAGCGTATGTAGATCATCTGGAATACTTGAGGGCCATATTTACAGCGTGCATTTATTTTTCCACGATTTATCCAGCTTCGCATATAATAGTTGCCCATTTTTAGGTGCTCTTTGCAAAGATATCACTTATTTTGTCTTGTACCTTTACCACAAGAAGTATATTGCATCCAAAAAAAAAATTACTCCTGTTTTTTTTAGAATTTGTTCCATTTTAACATTTCTGATACAGAAACTATACTACGTTTTCTGCCACTTTATCGGAAATAGAACCCTTGATAAGGAACGATTTTCATTATTTGGAAACCCCACTTGCCAACTCTCGTTAAAGCACAATCCAAAGCCTACCAAAGGCAAGATTCCACTAAATCCTTATACAACCCACGAGACAACCTTTGAAATAAAGCAGGATATAAACCTTTCCAAACAAACTTTTAGAATTAAAGAACGAAGGCTTTCCCGGTGAAGAATATGTAGAAAATGTAGAAATGTAGAAACGTTTCTCGGGTAATCTCTGTGCACAGCGACGTTTCGACAGATAGCAACTCCGTCATCTTCCAGCCTGGAAGTTTCTACAAACTTTTAGAAATGCGAAACCCTCATCAATGTCTATATCCACCACACTGACGATCAAACCTCGCGATTTCTTCCAAAATTACAATTGGAAATCCAAATAACTTTTCCAACACGAAAATTATCCATGCTGTATATTCGAGGGAGACGAACAACCGAATGAATACGGATTAATAAACGGAGATCAAGAAATCACGAAAGAACAGTCTTTTTAGATATTACGCCGCACGTAGATAAGAAAACACAATACATATGGATTAATAATTATATTTTTATCCTCGACACTGGTTCAACCTTATCTATACCAATAAATAAAATTGAAGTGTCAGTCTGAAAGTTTGTCTCGAATAGGCTCAACGGATTTCAATGAAAAATTGAGGGTTTAAAACTTAGATGTTTCGTTTCGATATATTACAGAAGATGTTAATATAATACAATATAAAACATTCTACGGAAAAGGTTTTGTGGCATACGCGTTTACAAATCTCTTGATCTATTTGTGTTCCAAAACGGCTTAACGGATTTCAGTAAAAATTTCAGGGATTGAAACAGGAATTTTAACTTAAAGTTTCGTGTATGTTTCATTTCGATATCTTGCAGAATTCAGGAGATATTAATATAAAGATTTATAAATCCACTGAATTGCTGCTCGAAAGCATGAAAACCAACTGCGAGTGGCGGTGTATACGCAAATTAGTTTTATTTGTCGTGTCAGTTTATTTTAATATTTAGTAATTGCTCATTTTAAAAAGTAAATAAAATAAATATAATTTATCCCAATAAATATAATTGAAGTTTCTGCCTGTCCGGAAGTTTGTCTCGAATTCACTCCGAAAAAAGGTTTGCACTGAAGTTATCATATATATTTATTTGTCCTAGTTCCGCGGGAACGAAGTCATTGGCATAGCTAGTCGTTCCCAAATTCGTTGAAACGCATTTAAATCATATCCCGAAATATAGATAAAACTTTTCCTTCAACACTGCATTAGGTCGGAGTAAAGGAAAAGAACACATACTTTGAATAAATTAACGACAAGGTTATTAAATTTTTCCTATTCAGATTTCATAAAAAGTTAACCTTTTACTAGGTAGTCCAGCTCGGCTGATTTTTAAATCGGAATGGTTCACTGTTAAAATAAATCGTGGAAGCTAAGAAAACCTTGTAGGAATTTCCGATATCGTAAACTTATCAAATTTTTTTCAAACACTTCGAACAGAACATCTAAACGAGTTGGAATAGGAGCAGTTTACAAAATAATTAGAACTTACATGGTTTTCTTCCCATACTTCCACCATTAAACTTCGAATTAAAAATACAGATGATCGCCTAAATATACTCGAAATTATAGACTACCGGAATACTTGAATGAAGGTATTGAGGAATACGTACGTGACCTCTTTAAAAATGAAATTATTAGACTGACCTATTATCCATGATGACCACCAATCTGGAACGTAAATAAAAAGGTCTACGCCTTTGGCAACTCGACTTGTTATCGATCACAAAAAATTAAATGCCCGTATCATAGACGACAAATTTTCCATTCCAAATATCACGGAAATTCTTGATAAACTAGGCAAATCCGTTTATTTTTATCACTCTCGACTTAAAATCTGGATTTTAATGGTTTAATGGTTCAAATGGAAGAGAAAAGATTGCCTGATACAAATGTAAGGGACACTTTGATTGTGTTAGAACACCATTCAGATTTTAAAAAATGCACCAGAACCTTCCAAAGGTTAATGAATATGTTTTAAAAACTTGCGCCACCAAAATTTGTTCAACGTACCTGGATGATATCATACTAGGAAGTTGTCTACAAAAATTCTAAAGAAAAAATTAAGGGAACACAATCTGAAAATCCAGTTGGATAAGAGTTATTTGTTTAGAAAAGAAGTTGCCTATCCTGGACACATAATTTAAGAAAAAGGATTAAGCTAAAACCCGATAAAATCAAAGTCATAGAAAATTATCACATTCTAGAGACAGAGAAATAAAGGGCTTCCTAGGTTTATTAAGATATTTTTGCATAATTTGCTAAACTCCTAACTAAAAGCTTGAAAAAGGTTGGCTACGAAAATTAATCATGCTGACTCCTATTATGTGAAATATTTTTACATTTGAATCTTAACGATCCGATGCTAACATATCCGGCTTTTCACAACTGATTCAAGTAGTTATGCTCTAGGAGCTATGCATGAGCAGAAGAAGACTCAATTGGATATGCGTTAAGAACCCTAAATTCACACGATATTAACTACAGTACTACTGCAAAGGAACTTCTGGGCTACGAATTATTTCAGATAATATCTCTACAAAGTTAAATTTAATATTAAAACCACCATGAGTGTGGCTATTTAACCTTAAAATCCCAAATAGTACTATGGTGCTGAAAAAAAACTAGAAGATTTTAATTAGGAACTAAAATTAAAAACCTGGGAAAACCAATAGTAACGCAGACGTACTCTCAAAGATAAGACCAGAATTTAAAATTAATTACTTACGTGGAAATGTGGCCGAACTCTAGAGATGTATTGCCCCCGATACCTCCGCAGATTTTAAATTCAAAGGATGAACTGCAAATGTACAAGATAAAAAATACAATTGCAATAATTTCTGCCTGAATAGGACTAAATCTAAGGCCATTCAGCCAGGACGTCGCGTCAAACAAGTGTTAACCCAAACAATATTCAACCTCGCAACTCAAGCACGCTTACCTTTGGAAATATTTATAATTGTCTAACTAAGCGAAAAGAATAGTGCATCAATAATGAAATATACGAACTAAACATCCACCAATCACTTTCATTGGAAAAAATTTCCTTCGTTATTACTGCAATATTACGCGAATGATTAAGAAACCAAAATGTATAACAAATCCTATACGGTTTTAACCATAGTTTTATATTACTTTGGAATTCTACTTTTACTTAGTCGAGCGGGGACCAAATACTGGATAGAACTAGGAAATTGCATAAAATTTTATCATTATTACTGAACTTCCAATTTAACTCTTTCAGTAATTGCGTAGTCATAATATTATTAAATAATCACGTCTAAGATTGAAAATTCCATTATTTATATGAAAAATTTAAATGGAAAGGACTCCAACCGACAATTCACTAATAATTACTAGCAGAGAAAAACGAAATATTAAAATTAAGTACAGAAATGTGGAGGTGTATTATCAAATACAAAGAATTTTGAAATGATAAGGTTGTGGTGTTACTTTTGTTTGCACCGCCAATATATTTACAATAACAAGGAAATTATAAAAGAAAGAATAGTTAACTTTAATATAGTCAATTAAATTATGATAATAAAATCGAAATGTGGTAATACAATATAAAATTATTTACAAACGAATAATATAACTCAAACTAAAATTTTTAGTAAAAATAAATTTACGAATAAAATGTATTGTCAAATTGGTTATGTAGGTAAAGCAAAAATAATCTATGCAACTCCTAAACGGCTGCTCTCGGAAACGCGGTGAAAAACGATATTAATGAAATAAAAACAATGCTTTATCACGTCTTCTTCTGATTAAGATCCTCTAGCGCCTCGTTTTGTCGTCGACGTTCGGGTTCGCATTCAAGTTCGTGTCGTGTTTCTGTCCGTGTTCGTGTCCGTAAATAATAAGTTAACACATTTCTAACGATTTTCACGTCATGAAGTTTCTCAGTATTTAAGTTATTTATGAAAACGTTTTAATGAATTTCTAACGACTAATTCTATTCTCCTACATCAATATTGCATAAAATTATTCTGGCACTATAACTCATCATTACCAGTTTTATTGAAATAATTTCTTCAAGGAAATATTTTAAAATTTGTTAAAAGACTGATTTTACTTTGTATGATTATAGAGAATTTCCCTATGTTTTATGTCACATCAATTAATTAACCCAAACTACAGATTAATTTTGATTCTCAATTTATTAAATTTTTCAGGAGCTTTCGGCGTTGCTATATTCATCCACAAATTTAAATACCAATTATTTTAGCTAACAGATTAAAAAAATCTTTGAAGAAATTATTTCAATGAAACTGCTGCTGATGAGTTATAGTGCCCGAATAATTTTTTGCAATAATGATGTTGAAGAATAAAATTAGTCGTTAGAAAAGTTTTATTGATGTTTTCTAAACTAGTTGATATAAATATTGGGATACTTTTGTGTTTGTGATATTTGAAATCTTCAAGAATAACATACTTTATTTACTATAACACAATTTAGTGGTCCTTTCACTGGAATCTCTTCACCCCCTCCCGACCCCACCAGGTGTATAAATAAATTACTATAACTATCATTTAGGCCGCAATGTTTATGTGTTGAGCACATTTCACCTTTTAGCAGTTTATATCTCATCTCCTGATTTTATTTATAGTAATTTCTCAATCTTTCTGGGAGCTACGTATAGAAAGGTGGGAAGTGGTTCCAATGAAAGGAAGTCAACGTCGTACCGCATTAAACTTTTGTTGTTAATTTTATTTTCATTTATGACTTTCCTCTCTCCTTGATCATTTTTAAATACACTTTATTGTTTGTAATTGAAATTAAGTTGAGCGGCGAATGATTGCAAGTTAAATTCTGATATATCGTGTTAAGGTACCATTTACATAGTTGCCACTTTGTACTCGAGCATTTCATTGTTTGTGGCTCACGCATGTCATACAATGGGATCAATTCTTCCTCGTAGTTATTCGCTGAATACCCAGTCACTAACAAGCATCTACGATGGAACGAATCTATTCCGAACACAGAGAAGGTAAAGTGAAATATATTTTATTGATGTGTGAAGTTGTGTTTCTAAAACTCAATCTAAAGCACAACAGGATTAGGTTCTTTCACAAATATTATATTAATATTTTCTAAGTATTAGAATCACTATAAAGATGACATTCAAATATATGTGAATCCGAAGATAAGGATGATTGAAAATTGCTAGACTTCTGATGGTTAGCAACACCATATGCAACTAGATGTGAGTAGAGCGATCCATTTAGAACCAAGAAAAATGTTGCTGATAGTTACAGGTATAGACACAGGCGTTGGACAAAATAATATGAACACCATGCAATAGGGTACGGCATGTTGCAGGTTGGCACCACTATGTACGTGTAAATTCTGCGACGCGGCTGCAGTGCCCAGTTTATGTGCCACTTTTTAGGTTATCTTGCAGTATATTATATGCTTTGTTCTGGGACGGTTAACACCAGTCATTAATTAAATGCGTGATCTATTAGACTTCGAAAGAGGACAAATCGTTGGTGCGGGGTTAGCGGAAGTATATGCGACGAAATCGGCTCAACTGTTTAACGTTTCACGAGCGACGGTATTCACAGTAATGACAGCATTCACAAAAAATGGTAAAACATCATCAACGAAGAGGAATAGATTGTGACCAGACAATATAAAACGTCCGCGGGAACAGTGACTGCAGAAGTCGACACTCACTTGAGCAATACTGTTTCGACAAAAACAGTGCGGTGGGAGCTTCACATATCTAACATTCATGGAAGGGTTGACATTTCGAAACCCTTCATAACGGAAGCCAACGCAAAGCTGCGAAAGAAATGGTGCCACGATCATAAAACCTGGGCACTGGATGGCTGGAAGAATGTGGTATGGTCCGATGAATCATTGTTTACATTGTTTCCTACAAACGGCCGGGTTTATGTATGGACACACCAAAGAATCCTACGATCCGGCCTGCCTGCTTCCTACAGTCAAGCACAGTGAAGGTTCCGTTATGATTTGGGCGGCTATGTCGTGGTATTCAGATGGCCCGATCATTGTCCTTACTGGCCGGATTACTGAGAAGAATATCTCGACATCCTCAACAATGAAGTGTTTACTATGACTAGCATATTTCTGCCATACACTGTCATATTACAAGGTGATAATGCGCCCATACACACCGCCAAAAAGGTTCAGGCATGGTTTGTAGAGCATCAGAATGTCATCAAACATCTTCCCTGGCCAGACCTTAACATCATTGAACTGTCATGGGAAGTTTTAGAGCAGAGAGTGAGGAGCAGATTTCCACCTCCAACATCGTTGCGGCAATTGGCGGATGTTTTGCTACAAGAGTGGGAGGAAATTCCGTTGGAAACTATTCAATATTCTACAAATCTATTCCGCGACGAATTGTAGCTGTTCTCAAAGCAAATGGTGGTCCTTATTAATTAATAAATATTGTGTAATTGCAGGTGTTCACATTTTTTTGTCCAATCCCGGTATGTGTAGGTTATTTAGCATCAACATTGAAAAAACTGTCAAAGCGAACAGGTACTTCGAATCGCAATTACGAAGATCGGGGAGATAACTACTGTGGGCAATGACCACAGTCTTGCAGGCTCATTCTTTCTCTTCACTGACATCACTACTACAATGAAACTTATGAACTATAAACCGGCTACAGATAAAAATCTGTGGAATTCTTTGCCCCAATAAAGGATGACTTAGGTTTAAGGAATTATGGAATTTATTTGATCTCAACACGTCATAAAAGAATGCACGGATAGGGGTTTATTTTTTTAGGTGACGCCGATTGAACTGGTGCGCGTTAAAAATAAATAATAGGCAATGTAAATCCTTGCTGTTCAACAATTATTTGAACCCTGCGTGTTTAGCTTTGTTGGGCGGCGAAACAATCGTTATTTTATTAAATCAAAAACTCCGTTTCCCAGTCGATGCCATTAATCAGCTAATATAAATCGTCTGTTGTGATAAATACAGAAATTATTGGAACAAGAGCCAAAATTTAAATTTTCACTTTCTGTTCGAAGCAGCAGTAGCAACGACGCCTTACTGGAGGTCCAGCCTCTTGTACTTCCGTTCGGAATTTCTCGGTGGAATCTACTCCGCGATGAGATGGAAACACTAACGTTTGACACTACTAATGTCTCGTATTTGAAGTATTAATCTTGCACGAGACGATCTTACAGTAATTTATATCCGGAGCCGAATCAACGTCTTGACGTGCGATGACAAGACAGGTGGCAACATCAGGCAGCATAAAAAGTGAAATCAAAAATACAATATGAACCATTCAGTTGTTAAAAAAACTTATTTAATTGCACCTCTTTCAGGTGAAACGTCGGATACGATCCTCAAACGATATCCCGGAGGCCTTAGTCAGCCCTTGGGGAAACCTTGCTTTACCTTCCACTTCCCTCCTTTTCAATTCCCTTCCTATGCTATTAAAGGGGAGTTGCCTGTTTCAGGATCACCCTCGTGCAGCCTGTTATTCCCAAAAAATACTTTTGAGACCATCCAGTGTGCTGTTGTCCAATTTGAGTATGGCAACTAATTTATAAATGTTGATGATCACTTCAACATGCTTCCAGTTTATAACTCAAAACATGAGACTAAAAATTTTGTAACTATTTTTGTAGAAGAATCGTTACGTCTCAATTCGCCTTTAATTTTTGGGGCACGCAAGTAAATATTTTCCCCTATTTCGAAAATCAGCATGGCTCGCTGTATTATATGAGAAATACTTTAGCTTGAGTTTAATTTTTTGAAGCTACCCGAATATTAAATGTAAGCTTAGTCGAGAATTATTCTCGACATAGAATGAATTCTATGATAATAATTGATTGTAGCCATTCAATATTTAACGTCATCAGTATTACGTTTTATTATAATTTAGTTTTAAGTATTTAATCAGTGTATTTTACATACGAAACTGACCATTTCCAGAGACTAATCTTGGTACTTTCGGAGGAAGGCCATTTAAACTTAATATTAATGAAATAATCGATTACGTTAAAAAGCGATCTACAGACTATGGTGAAATGTGGAGGGAATTCTGCAGCGTTACTGCTCAACATGGGTATAAATACTTGACGATTGAACATTATCATCGATCAGAAAAGTAAGTTCACTGGTAAAATGAACAATGTACTCATAATAATTATAATTACTTGGCAAATTGCAATTTTACAATAATTAAATAAATATTCCAAAAGAAAGAAATTAATTAAAAAATTGACAAAAATAAAACTACACGAAGTTTCGTTCTTAATTTAAGACTTTACCAGAACCCCCTATTAATATCAATAAAATTTCAGGACGAATTAAGACGAAATTAATTATGGATGAAACTTTGTGTACATGTATTTTTGCTACATGCTTAATATATTTTTTCTTACTTGGGGCGAATTAATTTATTTAATATACACGTAGTTATGAAACTACACAACACCTTACTATCGTAACCATTCAGGATACTGTACGAGTTTGCCATTGAATGTAGTTCAATGGATTGGATTATGGTCACTGGTTAAAATAAACGTAGAAAATGTTGAAATCCGCCAACCTTTCATTGGAAAACGTTTCAATTATAGGAAATGTTGTTAATTATTAGAAATCCTGACTTGTAATTAGTTCTGTTAACGAAATTAAAATTACAAAGATTAAAAAGCCTTGCCTTTTGTTTTTTATCGATATTTTCTGTATTTTATGTAATTGGTTATAATTGGGCAAAAGTTATGTTTTAAGGCACAATTATGGGCCGTAGTTCCCCGTAATATGTCATGTAACTTAGACAAGCTGTTCTAAATATAACTGTCGTTTTTAAAAAATCTTTTGTATTATTGTGTTTCTAGTGTCAGTATTCCTAGTGTAGCGCAGTAGAACCCGGTCCAATTTTTTAGTGTTTATGGAATTTTAAATTGCATAAATATTTCGGCATGAGCATCTCGCTGGCCAGGAAGAAGTGGTTTTTCCGCGCGCCGACTTGGCGGCTCGGAATCAAAACAAAGGGACAGCGGCTGACACTTGGACCATAAAGCTTAGACACCTCGTCGCCGGTTTCGGAATTTCCTAATCTGTCTGAGAAATGAAACAAGGTTTATGATTGGAGAATATCCATCCCTGCCACCGTAGTAATAGGTGTCGGATAAGTGGGGACAATATTTTAAAGAGGCAGGCGGAGACAATTTTGGGAGAGATTGCTGGTGATACAAGGTGGTGGCGAGAGGAGATTGAGCAGATTGAAACAGATTGGTGGTGGAGAAGGAATTGAGCAGAGTGGTGGCGAGAGTATAAGATGAGACATTAACAAGTGGAGGAAGACAGTGTAAATTACGGACTGTTCGCTCAGAGGAGGCAGCGGAGAGATGTACCATGTTTTGATCAGTCGAGGAAGCAGCGAAGAAAGCAGTGAAGAAAGAGGATAAAGCTAAGTTTTCTTTATTCCGGCAGCACAACTTTGTGCTATTGTCTACCGGCCGCTTCAAGTTCCACAAGGAAGTTCCAGTGACATCTGCGGCAAGACGAATGCGCAAACAACTGAGGTTCGTCAACGATCGGAAAATCTGCTACACGTGGTCACCCAAACAATAATTACCCTGAGAACATTAATATAATCCCCTATTACTTCTTTATTTTTGTACGTGATATTTACAAGCCGGACCCATTTTAAAAGTATTGTGTAATCAGTTAATAAATGTACATATTAAAACGTTAATTATTAAATTCAATAATTAATATCCCCCAATCACTTACATTAGAATGTAATTGATCACCGTTTCGTAACACATAAAGTAGCTGAATGGGAGTATAGTCACTGATTTATTTGAGGTGGGTCGGTAACTTATGTAATTCCTGATTGTCACTTATTTTGTGATAGTATTTTTACGATATTTGTACGATCATAATTAATTAAGTTATTTGGGAAACTTTTGAAGTGAATGCTTTCATATTGTGCATTTGAAAAACTTAGGATAGATTTATTTTGAGATATAGTTAATTAGTGGATTTATATTTATATATATTTTTGGTACAGATTCCTGTGGATTGGTGTTATCTGTTGTTGCATCAGCATAGCCATGTACATGATTTGGGTCGCATGGAAGTTCAGTACTGACTATCCAACCCTCACCGTTCTAGAGTCCAGCAGCTACCCATTATGGAATATTCCTTTTCCAGCTGTTACTATTTGTAGCGCGAACCAAGTTATCAAATCTAAAGCATTGCAGCTCTCGAATGAATGGTAATTATCTTTCTCTTTAGTTTGTACTTAAATATTTATGTTTCATTAGCTTACACATAATCATGGACCCGTTTTGCATTTGGAGATATCAATAGCATTTGATGAGGGGAGGCCAGGATGAAATGAACCCATTTTTTATGTTTTCAACGCCGATGCTACAACTGTAAATAACACAGGTTGGTAGTGGACGAAGGACAACGCATTCAAAAATTAAACTACAAAGTGTCTTTCATCTTTCATAAAATAAATTTTTATCCAAAGACACTCGCATATAACTGCTGCGATTATTATTTTTTATTGTAATAAAAGAAACCCGTTTATTTTCAGGTTAAAACCCGAAGGAGTCAAGAGTGAAGATATTTATCTAGACCTTCTGTTGGTTACGGAATTTATTGATCCCAGTATACGTAACAATACTGGAAATCTACATAGATTGCAAAGAACAATAGAACTGAATAATGTAACAGTTAGAAAACTTTTACACGAGGTGAGGTCTATATAAATTATATTACATTATTCCTAAAATTGATGATAATGATAATATTTGCTTAGAGTATCGTGTGAATAATGATATATTTTGCAGTTATCTCCGTCATGTGAAAAATTAATTATTAAATGCATATGGAAAGGACGCATACACGCCTGCCGATCAATTTTTAACGAGTTATCAACATACGATGGGCACTGCTGTACTTTCAATTATCGTGGAGTCGCAGATGAAGCCATCACGTAATGCTTATATATGCTCTTTTAATTGTAGCTATTTTTTGTGCGATAATATAGTGAGGAAGTTAAATTGAAAGTTTTAAACTGTTTTTTTTCTTCAGACTTGCATGAATTTATGCTCTATTCTTTTAATAGATTTTAATTTTTTGACAGACTTTTTTCCCTGACCTTATTTTTTACGCCTTCCATACACATTTCATTTTATATATTTTAAAACAGTCACCGGAAACACATACCAAAAATTATGCTGTACAGTGATCGTCGGGTTAACATTATACCACAACTTCAAGTCTTTTTGACATCTATATCGAAAAAGTATGCAAGATGTGCTAATATTTCTTACAGGGTATTAATGGAATCTGAAATACTATTGAAAATTCGTGGTATTAATTTTAAATATTTTAATTAATTAGCTCTGGAGGTATATGAAGTACTGTTTCATTTCTTCCCAAATAAAGATGACATGGTTCATTTCCCTGGAATTCGATTCTCGATTATGCTATCTCATGACTCCTGTTGTTTACTGCACACTTGTTCCTTCAAAGTTATGCATCTTTCGTACTGTTCATTTATTTAATATCGTTTCATACAGTAGTTTACTACTGCTCTCTTTACAGTCTCCACTGATAAATATTTTCATTCTAGATCTTTGTCGGTCATAATAATTCAATACTCCAATACAACTTGAGGATATTTCCCTTTTAACCCACCAAACTTCATTCTGTAATGTCAATGGGCCTCATTCTCAAAAATTATTTACTTAGCTATTTTACAAAAATCTTACATACGATCACACTTAATTTTCTGAAATAAACCAGCCGTATGCTCTACGATTGTTGGATTTCATTTAACGTTCTGCTTCAGGCGGGTTCATTCCCATGAAGGTCAGATGTTACTTATAAAATGTAAGTTAGAAATTGATATGATAAAATACCGTCCATACAAACATATCATAGCATATATGAAAGAGAATCATTTAATATATGTACACGTTTCATATCGCTTGAACCGGACCTACATTTAGCAAATATATATTATTCTCTTTATGCACGCGGTAAATTTTAATTAGAAAAAATAAATTTTGCAGTTTGGTTCGTCGATATTAGTAATTTTATTTTTTTAATAAATAAATTCAATATAGAGCAACTGCAATACATTTTCCAAGGATACCAAACAAAATTATTGTTAATAGATGCATAAAAATTAGGGCATAAATATCTTTTATTTGGTTTGGACGTCGATTTATATAATATAATACTAATAATACTGGGTGCAACAAAACTCGACGACAAAATTTGAAGAATGAATCCCTCGTGTTGAGAGAAAAAAATAGTGTATTAAAACATAAGTCCGGAAACGCATATTTGTAGAGTTATCCGAATTCGTATTAATTCCAATACATGGCATCATCACTTGTTATCTATACAAATAAATAATTTTTTTTCTGTCTGACTGTCTGTTTGTATGTCATATTCATGCATATTTCATTTCGATATATTGCAGAAGATATTAATATAATATAAATATTAATTCAACGGGAAGGTTTCTTGGCATTCGCCCGTCGCAGTCTCCAAAAAAGTGAATGTGGGGTGCCAATACTTTTTATCTATGCTCCGAAACTGCTTAAACGGATTTCAATTTCAGGGATTGAAACAGGAATTTTAACTTTAAAATTCGTGTATGTTTTATTTCGATATCATGCATATACTAATACAAATACTCATAAATCCACTGAATTATGGCTCGAAAGCAGGCGAAAACCAACTGCGAGTTATACGTCCTATTATGCGTTCCTATACTATTCATCGGACTGTGTTATTATTACAGTAATTTTGGCAGCATGAGAGAGGGGGGAGGTGAATATTCTCACTCCGTCTATTGTATCAATAGGATTCGCGCTGTAATTAACATGTCATTGACAGACAGTTAACTCGTGAGCAATAATAAACTTCTTTGGATCGTCGATACGATGCATCCGTAAATTGGTTTTATTTGTCGCGACAGGTAAATTTGATATTTAGTAATTGCTCATTTTTAAAAGCAAATAAAATCATTATATAATTGAAGTTTCTGTCTGTCTGGAAGTTTGTAGCGAATTGGCTCCGAAACGTGTGAAAGCGGGACCTGCTCAAAACCAACTGCGAGTTATAAAGTTTGCCCTGAAACGCCCATAAATAAATGATACCGTACGTTTTATGTATTCAATGAATTCAACTTTATCAAAATTCTGTACCTGTTGTTCGTTTTTGGGGCACAATATAAGAGTTATTTCCGCGTGAACGAAGTCGCGGGCATATCTAGTCTTTGCTAAAACGTGAAACTCTGGTAACAATTATTATATGAGAATACAGGTTGCTAATAAATTATGTTGACTTGAATTTTATTTAGCTACCGCGAATGATTACCCGTCATGTACTAACTCTCCATGCACGCATTGAAGCAGTTTGTCAGACAGTTCACACTATACCAAGCACATTTTACTGTTGTGTTCGAAAATCAATGCGAAGAAGAGCAACTGCTTGTATTAAATCAAAATGATGTCACTGTGAGCATTTCATCTTATATGTGAACAGAGCGCTCTTGTTAGTTGAACTTCATACAAACCGATCAGGTACGGATGTTCGGATAGCTCTGTAATTTCATTTCCAGACCAATGTTGTACAGCACATTTTTTCTTCCCCGAATATGTGGAATACATGCCTGAAATTTAACCGTCGAGTATTGCTGAATCATGTATTATTATTTTCTTCCTTGGCTCTATAGCCCATTCAGGGCCTGGGCCTACCGGGTCGAATGAATTATTATTATTATTAAACAAAGTAAAACATATTTGTGCTGTAATAACTTAGGTTTCCATTAAAAATATTTTGTTTGGCATCCTTGGTACTAAATTATACATGATAAAATACGCAGTTGTCTATTGCTCATGGGTTTTAGTTAAGCTACGGTCAAACTCACTTTTCCCTAATTTGTGTTACGGCAACTTGACAGTGAAAACAGAATTATGAAAATATTGAAGGAAGGAAATATATATTGTTTTTAGTTCAGATATGTTGTTCGTCATAAAATTCACGTGGATAAAAATTGATATATTTTAACTTTTCTTTAAGAAATATGTTGAAATAAATTCGTATCCATCCCGCAATATTGATTTTTACGTGGTTGCTTTCGTTAATAAATATTTTTACATTACATATTTGAAAATACTTAGTTTCTCTTTTACTGATTTAAGATAGACTTTACGGGATTCAAAAAGCGCTGTTTTTAGATTGCCTTTTATGGAGCTTTGATCAGGTTGGTCAGAGAGGAGCGGGGATAAATCACGCTGCCACTCTACGTATATTATCATGCTCTTTGCAAAAACAGTTTTACGTTATAGAAAGATGCAAAGCTCGCAGCCAAACATTCAGCCTGTTTACATTTATTAAAATGTTTGTCTTTTACGGTCTTGATAAGCGCTGCGGGAGTTTTCTCGCAGACGCTTCAGCCCAGAGTGACTGTGGGGCTCACCTGATCATGTCGGGAATGCCTCACACTCTCTCTGGGTACTTTTTATCAAAGTTCTCATATGCCGAGACACCTTCACCTATTTTAGGAGGTATATGTACCGGGGTCAAAGACCTTGGGCATATGGCAAGAGCTGTCCGCTGATCCCATTGGATCAGTCGGCCAACTGCCTCCTGAAACTGTGGAGACACGGAGAAGGGAATGCTGCGTCCCCACAGCAGACTCGTCTCCCGTCATTCGGAAGGGCGTCAGAATAGTACCCAATGCCCGACCTACCTGATGCAGATTTTCTACGGTTTTCCCTGCATCCCTTTAGGTGAAACACCGGGTAGGATCCTTAAACCATAGTCCGGGGGCCCTAGTTAACCCTTGGCTACCTTGCTGTACCTTCCGCATCCCCCCTTTTCAATTCCCTTCCTATGCTATTAAAGGGGAGTTGCCTGTTTCAGGATCACCCTCATGTAATCTGTTAGGCAAAAAAAAATTACGGTCTTATAATTATTATTCTTACAAACATAAAGGAATTGTCTGTTATTTCAGTGTTCTGCGTATTTTCTATTCAATTCATATTGCTAGTCTTCTATTCTTATTTATTAACATTTAATCGAAGTAAAAGTCCAGAAACTTACAAATTAAAAATCATTGACACCAGTGACATCCTCCGGTGAGGAAGGCAATGTCATTTTTTTAATTAATCCATTTTGAGGGTCAATTGATAATAATAATTATAGAAAATGAACAACTTTCGGGATTTATTGATGATTTTATTTTTATTAGTCATTACTGCAAATATATTAAAGTAGGTGTTTCAGTTAAGTCATATCGTATTGTTTCTTCGTTGAAGATACACAAATTGTTTAAAAATATACTAAACAATGCCATAATATATCGGTCTATGTT
This sequence comes from Eucriotettix oculatus, assembly GCA_034510155.1. NCBI lineage: Eukaryota > Metazoa > Arthropoda > Insecta > Orthoptera > Tetrigidae > Eucriotettix > Eucriotettix oculatus. The sequence goes on along the minus strand of CM067376.1, from coordinate 145,570,804 downwards.
TTATTGGTATAATCCCTATATTATAGCTACATGGACAACATTTTGGTTCTTTCTTCGTTTAATTTATAAATCATACTGATATGAAATCTCTCACGCAGAAATTTGTATTTTCGGATAATAATTGTTATATTGTTCGGAATTGTGAAAGCGATGTTAATTCTGATTACGTAGTACTGTTGTTGTGGTGGTGGTTTTCAGTCCTAGGACTGGTCTGATGCAACCCTCCATGCGCAAGCCTTTTCATTTACTTATAACTAGCACAACCCACATCCTCCCTAATCTCCTTAGCCTCCTCAATTCTTGGCCACCCTCTTCTGTTCTTAGTCAAATATATTTGACCTTTAACGATGTTTTCATTAAACTCTCTCTGTACTCATTCTTTTCAGTTTTTCAGTACGGATTGAAATTAGAATTCTTACAATTCCATTTCCTGGAAACTTCATTAACTCTACGTTAGTTTGTATTTTGGTGTTGGTTTTTTACATTACTATATTTTACTGCGTACATTACATTTTATAGTTTGGACGCACTGTATTAAATGTGGAAATCTATGCATTTTATTTCACTTTTATGACTAAACTTGTACCAAAACATTTGTTTGATTTATTATGTACAGTAATTTTATGAAGGAAAAGAAAGTGTTGGAAACTTTCCGCCTGCCTGCTTTATGATATTGTACCTTTACTCTGTAGAGTTTAATAAAAGATGAGCATATGGCAACGACCATGCGAAACACGCGATGCTAAGTGATATCTTTCGATGATCAAAAGTGATTCTCCCCGTGATACTAAAATATTAATTACTCATGTCGAGGCCCCCGCTAGTGAATGAACGCTTGGAATTCAGATTCTCAGACGTCTGTTTATAGACTTACTTTCTTCTCTCCTAATACCACATCTGTTGCTAATGACTTGTATCGTAAGGTATTTTCTTAGGCGGATTCAGTACACATTTATTTATCACAAAATTACTCAAGTAAACAACGCAGTAAATAAGCACCGGGCATCAAATACTAAAAACCACTTTACTGACAACAAAATAAAAAAGGTAATGAAATATTTCTAAAATTATGATTAAATATACAATGTAAAAGCACTTATCTTTGACTAATGCTGACAACCAACTATAGACTTGAGAATGGCTGCCTCAGTAATGGGCAAAACACAAAGATTGGATGATATATCTAGGGATTCAGTGGAACTATTTTAGTTCTCAAGGAATATTGAAATTGCTCCACTGGTCTTAATATTCCAATTCATATTACTAATTTTCACTTACTGGTGGAGGAGAGTTAACTTACTGTATAGTTCACCCTATCAAATGAAAATAGTATAATGCTTATCACAGTACTTTAAGAATTTGAAAGACGATTTTCATTATGTATATTCATAAGGTCTCTTATTGTAATTGTGATGCAGTTCAAAATGGACAAACAAAAAGGGCTCAAATAATTGTAATACAAGAATAACCTTCTAATTTCAAACTATTTGGTTCACAATCAGTTTATCCCAACACAGTATGAGGAACAACCATCTGTTGATTGCGTTAATACTTAGAACATTTAAATTAGGCAGTAACAAATGAAGCCACATAAGTTGATATCCCTATAAACGCGACGTTTGTGTAATATTTACAGTTTCTTATAGCTTTTTCAATATGTTGCATTGTATTGATAGAACATAAAGAACATTAAGTGATTTATTTATTACTTGACATAAAAAGTTTCAATATAAAATATTTTTGTATTCACGTAAGATTACTCTTTAATTATTTGTTTGATAAAAAAACCTCTATATATATATACTCTTTAATTATTTGTTTGATAGAAAAACCTATATATATAAATAAAACATCAAAACAAAATTAAAGTAAAATCAATTTTAAATAAATTATTATAAAGAAACAGAAAAGAAAAATAATAATATTAAGTAGAAGTATTTTTAAACAAATTTCTTAGATTATACATAAACACTATAAAAAATATATTACCTAGCACAGCAACAATACGTAAAAATAATTTCAATCCCATAAAAATTAATCCAGTAATTCAGTTTGTATTTGTTTGTAATGCGAAGCGATTATTATCGTCTAAAGGAGCATCTGTAATTTTCGTTTGTAAACTAGATTTCACTTTTTTCAGGAGAGAAAATGTTGCTCGCAGCATCACTCGCTTCCAAAGCAGGAAGTAAACAGCGTGCGAGTTCTCGTGGGCATAGATAATCCAGAAAAAACTTTTTAAATTCCATAATTCTATAGGATTCATTTGAGAATCATAAACGGATTTAAAACTCAAATAACTCCATCCCTGGTTCAATAGGAGGCTCGGATATAGATATTAAATTATGTTCAAATACCAGTTTCATAGGGGGAGATTGTTCGTCAAAATCCGAAAATATTTTAGAATTTTTTTGTTAAAAAATGATCAAATAAGTTATTTCTACACTCTCGAGATTTTTGAAAGCCCGGGGAAGTGTTAAGCAGATATATCCGAGCAAGGTTAACAAGGTTTTGAAATATGTTAATTCTATTCGAAACGCTTGGACCATTTGCCACAGATATCATATACAAGCTTCGATTTACCTTGAAGGCAAATATTTATAGTGTTTTGTTTTGTCATGATGTCAGACAAAAAATTTAATGTTTATGAAAAATACTTCATCTGATAGATCACATAGGCTTCCTTGTTCTCGATAAAAGTTTAAAATTAGCTGTTGTAAGTTTCAAACTTTCATAAAAATCTGTCCCGTTGGTAGACGGAGAACAATAGTACGGTAGATCAAGTCTTACCTGTCCTCGTCTAAAGGTAGCGAAATTTTGCTATGGAAAGTTACGTATTTCCTCTGTAAATGTGTATTTTTTTTATTAAATACCGAGAATAAATTAATTCGATATAAATTGATTCATATGAAAATTATTGTCTCGGTTTCGGCTTCCGAGGGTTCACTGTACCAGCTTTTACGAAGGCCGTACGTTTCCCACCTGTGATCTATATACAAAGCGTACAAAGTATTTAAATACTTCATTAGTCTATTGAATTTATTTTGATAATTAAAGGGTGCTCAAATTCGAGATACTTCTTATCTACAGATAAGTAGAGTAAACATTGAGCTGGTTATGTCTTACTTTTGTCTTTATTTTTGTCTATCATTATTTTTGGGGGGTTAGCAACCTACATGACGGTGATCCTGAAACAGGCAACTCCCCTTTAATGGCATAGGAAGGGAATTGAAAAGGGGGGATGCGGAAGGTAGAGCAAGGTAGCCAAGGGTTGACTAGGGCCCATGGCTATGGTTTAAGGATCCTACCCGGTGTTTCACCTAAAGAGATGCAGGGAAAACCCTTGAAAACCTGCATCAGGTAGGTCGGGCAATTGGTACTATTCTCACGTCCTTCCGAATGACGGGAGACGAGTTGCTGTGGGGTCGCAGCATTCCCGTCTCCATGTCTCTACCAGTTTCAGGAGGCAGTTGACCGACTGATCCAATGGGATCAGCGGACAACTCTTGCCATATGCCCAAGGTCTTCGACCCCAGTACATATTCCTCCTAAAATAGGTGAAGGTATCTCGGCATGTGAGAACTTTGATAAAAAAAACAGAGAGAGCGCGAGGCATTCCCGACATAATCAGGTGAGCCCCGCAGTCTCTTTGGGGTGAAGCGCCTGCGAGAAAACTCCCGCAGCAGCAAAGAGATGATTTAAGGATCCTACCCGTAAATAAAATCTATAAACTGATATACATACGAGATTGATTGAATAAACTTTTGCTGTACGCGATTATCTTTCCACGAACTGTAAGCTGTTTTAACAACTTTGGTAAACTTTCATTGAGTTGATAACAGGCTGAAAGTAGTTAAGAAAACCCGCATAAGGGTCTTCCCGCGTGAACTTTCGCTGGTCATGAACAGTGAGAGCGGCGTATTATTGTTTAAGAGGCACACTCAATGTGTTTGGTGATACATGTAATGTACAGAATGCTACTCTGATTCTCTCCGCTTAGAGGTCAATGGCCAGTTAATACCGTCGAATACATTCACATTTCATCGCTGCACTGATACACATTGATATCGATTTGTTAATCGATAAATTACAAAAACGGCCAGGTATATTAAACAGGCAAATTTTGGACTACAGGAACAGAGATTTATTCCTGGAAATATTTCTACACAAATGAAAATAAGTCTACGGAAGTTATTTACTTTTAGTTTTAAAGTGTCATATTTTTTTATTGGAAAGAATAATATTGATAAATGAACACACTAATAATAGAATTTATACAATACTATATTGTCACTGTAATTTATCCTCCAGCACGAAATAGTAGTGAATTCCACTCGGAAAATAAGATGAAGTAAACTGGATCAAAAACAACTTATGATTCGCACTCGACTCTCTCTAAATCTCATAGGTTTTGTAAGGAAGTAAACCCAGACTACTACTGAAAGTGTGAAAAATATTAGATTTCATTATACACTGGTTCAGAATTTAGAAGATCATTTTCAATGGTCAGGCTGTCACCTGGGTAACTCGTACGCGCCGCTGCAAAGATTAAATTTTATCCCTTGTGAAATCAGTTTTAGCGGCGATAATTTGGCTTATCGATACAACTTCTAACCCAGAATGTAGTGATATGATCAGTATAGTATTGCAGCTGGTCATTCTGATATCTGTTCAAGCCAAAATCGCCACAAAAATTTGTCGCGGCAAATTTTGACTTCATTTTGAGGCCAAATACTCAGCAGCAAAAGTTCTATACGCAACATAATTTTTAAATGTAAATAATAATGTTTAGTTAAAAAATTCGTGTCTCAATACCACAATTTTGGGTAGTGTTGCCAAAATACCTGTCACTTCTGCCGTTTTTAACGCCGAAAGAGAACCAAAGCCATTTATTTTCTTCTAGTTCCATGTTTGAAATAAAGTGAAATCTTATTAATAGTGGAAATCCAGCTGTCTGCCTTGTTCCGACTGTCAACAATGACCCAAGTCGCTTCCCATGTGTACGCTGCTGCAGCCGGCTGACGCGTTTCTGTCGCGCGACCATGGGTACCAGGCCTCAACCTCATACAACAATGCTTGTTATTCGCTGTCTTCAACCTATTTCAGTGGTCTTCCACGTTATTTGTTTCTCACGCCAAAATCGTCACTTTAGAATTTCTTAAGCCACTCAATGCACTGTGATTTACCGAGAGAATGTTCATTGCAAACTTCAGCGAGCATTCCATGTGATATTGCAGCAATTTTACACACTAATAGAAACGCAAACATTGTATCGAAACAAGAGAGTCTACTATTACGATTTTGTTAAATACTCTTACACTACCTATGTATGAGGGAATATACAATAATTATGTTACAATTAAATGACATACGCGCATATACAGCGCATACAGTACATATTAACCAGTTTTAGTAACTGTCTAGCTAACTATTAGCAAATAAACATAGTATGATAGTAAAATTTATAACCTTACATTTCATTTTTATAGATTCAAATAATTAGGAACTAATTCTTATTCAAAGATTTGGATAAGATCAGTGGCCGCCGGTGAATCAAAGCTTTAGTGGTGCCAGCAAATAGAAATTTTACTGAAATATATTAAAATTTTGGACGCATAGCAAAACGGGCTTGTTATACGTTCCATCAGTTATATCCCTTATTTTTTCAAAGCTATATCACAATTATTTCAATATAGGGTTTTAGCGGATCGATGTTGAAATGGAATAAAACAACATGTGAGGTATTAACGAAATTCTTTTTTTTATTTGAAAGGTCCATGTATGGCCTTTCAATTTTCTATTGAGACACAAAAAATCTAAGATACAAGTGGGATGATTTATTTTCTATCATCGCAGGAAAGAGTAGAGAGAAGTGTATCTCTGGATGTGACGTAATGAAGACAAACTGTGAGCAACGATCGCACACAGCTCCTCATGAGCAACTACATTCTAGCGAAAGAACTACAGAGCCAAGGCATTTATGGCACCACCTCTGCCCATAAGGAACAAGCATAAATTTTGGTCTGCACCCCACTGTACGTGCCCTTATTGGCTTGCCCTGTACCGATCTTCAAGTGACTCAGTAGTACGCATAAGCGACAACAGAGTTCATGCCAACTCTCGCGCTTCTTCAAAGGCAACGAATTCACTTGCATGATACTTAAAATTGATTAGAATATAATAAGTAAAATCGGTATTATTTGTAAGCATTAATTAAATATTAAATTAATAATGATCATTTTTCATTAGCAGTGCCATGGCTCAACGGCTCTACGTCACGTGTGACATAGATGTTGCTACACAATTTTTACTGTATGATAGACTCAATAAGAAATTATAAATATGCTGATTATGTGCTTGGATGTGGTTCGAATACCGATGATAAATCAGTCCATGACAGTTGTCATATAATTTCTCCATCACCTCAGCAAAGATATGTAATTCCTCAAAGTAATGTGGATCGAGCTGATAGTGAAAATATGGATGGCTGAGAAGATGGCTCTTGCATGCTCCACTTGCTATTGTTTAGCGGAGTTAAATTTTTCGAAAGCCTGTATTGATTTCCTAACGTCATCATCCTACGTATTGATCAGGAATATAATCTACATATTTCCCAGAAATGTATTGATCAAAATTTGAACACTGAGAAACTGAATGCTTTATTTTTTGTGATTCTTATAGTCGAATTTTATAATTTTATGCGTGATATAAGAAGATGGTCTTTTAAATGATCACCACCCACAGTAGTCCGAGCCCATTCCGAAACGGACTGTGGTCTATATATCGACCATCTAATTTTTCGTCTCGCTTCCAAACAAAATAAAATTTCTCATTTTAACGCATGCATATATAGGCTATTAACTGTCCAGTAATTCTTTTTTCTCCAAATTTTGATAAAAAAGTTTTGTCCTATAAAAGGTTTAAGTTTTTCTTAGGTTGATGCGATCAGACTCTACTGTGCTTGTTTCTAAACGACGAACAACAGCATTAAGCATGCACTAAACTTCTGAGCCATTTCGCCTGCAGTCTTATGGAATACTTCGTTATTTAATATGAACATAGTAACTCTCTCTGGGTACTTTTTATCAAAGTTCTCATATGCCGAGACACCTTCACCTATTTTAGGAGGTATATGTACCGGGGTCAAAGACCTTGGGCATATGGCAAGAGCTGTCCGCTGATCCCATTGGATCAGTCGGTCAACTGCCTCCTGAAACTGGTGGAGACATGGAGACGGGAATGCTGCGACCCCACAGCAGACTCGTCTCCCGTCATTCGGAAGGGCGTGAGAATAGTACCAATTGCTCGACCTACCTGATGCAGGTTTTCTAGGGTTTTCCCTGCATCTCTTTAGGTGAAACACCGGGTAGGATCCTTGAACCATAGCCCGGGGGCCCTAGTTAACCCTTGGCTACCTTGCCCTACCTTCCGCATCCCCCCTTTCCAATTCCCTTCCTATGCTATTAAAGGGGAGTTGCCTGTTTCAGGATCACCCTCATGTAGCCTGTTACCAAAAAAAAAAAAAAAGTTGTCATACACAAGTCATTCGCGGAACGTATTATTGTCCATAGTAATTGTAATCTTCTTTTATTAAAAATATGTATCAGTTAGTGCTGCACCTAGTGGTGAATTTTGGTACTAAATACTAGTCACTATCTCACTAAACCAGTGCTGGGCAAACTAAGGCCCGCGGGCCAGACGCGGCGCACTGAAATGCTTTATCCGGCGCGCGCGAAATTATTCGTAACCTGACTAATAAAAAAAGAATACTGGCTATAAGAAAAATAAACATTTTCCTCTTTATTTCTCTATTTCGTTTTAGAAATGCAGTCACAGTTTCATTCACCACATTCTCCTTCATCTTTCAGACATTATATATAAAAATACAAGAATTTTGGAAATGTATCATTATTTAAAAAAGTATTTTTTGGCCGGCCTAAAGTTATTTTTCCTTTTCTTTGACCCCTATTTAAAAAGTTAGCCCATCACTGTTCTAAACCATAGAACGTGCTGTCTTCTTAAAAAGGAGTGCAGTGATTACTCGGTTTTTTGTCGATAATACGTCGCAATGCAATCGGTGAAATCCTAAACCGAGGCAATTATTTTCATGTGAAGCAAAGTAAATTAATTATTTCTCGTTACACAACAATAAAAACACATTTTCTAGATAATATACTTAACTAATAAAATTTTTCCTTACTTTAGACGTTGAAACGTGTCGACCTACCGTACTACTGCAGGGTTCTCTGCCTACAGGTTTAGATAGAAGTTTTAAATTAACGCTAGCAAAATTTAAACTTTTGTCAAGAAGAAGGATCTGTCAGATGACGTATTTTGCAGAAATATTGCAGTGATATCATGGCAAAACAATTGAAATATTTTCCTGAAAGGTAAAAAGTTGCATATCTATGAAATGTGGCCAAAGGCCCAAGCTGTCTTGCTCAGATATATCTGCAGAGCACTTCCCGGAGCTATCAAGAATGTTGAAGGAACAGAAATCTGAAAAGAAAATGTTGAATTACTATGTAGGTTTCTTGGATTATTTTAAGTAAAAATGTTCAGAAAGGTATTCACATTTTGACGACGAATCTCCTGCTATGAATCTGGTATTTGACCCTCATATGCGAAGTGCCTACTGAAGTATTTTACTAGTGGACGATAGTTTCCTCAAGTTCCTTTTTGACGCTGATATAGATCATATATAAATCTGGGAAAATGTTGTTGATTATCCATGCCTTCGGAAAAAGAGCACGCTTATTACTTTGCTGCTGCAAGTCAACATTTTCTCTCGAGCAAAATATTAAGAAAACTTTAAGAACGCAAATGGTAGATGTTCATTAAGAGGATTAATTAAGGCTTCGTGTTACGAGGCTTGATCCAAATATTCAATTAAGGAAAGAAACAAAATCAAATATCCCACTGTTTTAAGTTTTCCATCGGATTTCAATTTTACTTATTATTGAAATGTTATTTAATATGATTATTTTTATATTGAATTTATATGTAATGTAATAAATTTATTTAAAAGTAATTCTGCTACTTCTACTCAATAATATTATATTTATATTCTTTTTCTTTAAATTATAATTAATTTATTCAAAATACATTCGATTTATTATTTATATTTGGAGTGTTATTTTAATATAACCAAATAATGTTATAATAAGTTAGGCTATCACCCTTATGTGAATACAAAAATAATTTATATTGAAACTTTTTGTGTTAAATGTTCAATAAATGACTTAACGTTTTTGTGCTGTATCTATGAAATTCAACAAATTGAGAAAACTATACGGAAAATTATAATTATTTCACAAAAGTCGTGTATATATAAATATCAACTTAAGCGGCCACCTGTATCAGTGCCAAATTTACAAGTGGCCTCTAATGGTGAAAAGGCTCCCGACCTCTGCTTTAGCAAAACAGAACTACGTAAGAGAATTTAAAATCTGTACTTCACTCAATCTTTAAATTTTATGACTTATGAAATTTATATACTCGGACTAAATATTAAAAAAATAGAATATAACTTATCTGAAAAGCGGAACTCAACAAATTCCCGCGCTCCGGGACTTGCACATAATAACTTCCTTTTTCTATTAAAAGCTTCCATCCCTCTGGCAATGTGTAGTTTTTACTCGTTAATGGCGCCTCAAGTGTTCACTGAATATACTTCCTAGATGTGGTGTTAACTCTTGTTTACACCGACAATATTATTAATTATAATAATAAGGCAATTATAAAAGAAAAAATAGTTAACTTTGATATATTATGATGATAAGATCGAAGCTGTAGTAATACAATATAAAATTATTTACAAAAGAATAATATAACTCAAATTAAAATTTCAGTAAAAATAAATTTAAGAATAAAATGTATTATCAATTTGGCTATGTCAGTAAAGCAAAAATAATCTATGCATCTCCTAAACTGCTGCTCTCGGGAACGCCGTGAAAAATGATTTTAATGAAATGAAAACAATCGCGAATCAAAGGAGAATGGTTTTCAAGGACAAAACCGGGTAAAAATTCCGTTACCGGATGTTAACGCCTGGCGACGTCGTTCTTCGTTCCTATTTGTACGCCTGCTGCTCCTTTGCTATCTAACGTCGTCTTCTTCAGGTTAAGATCCTCTAGCGCCTTTCCTTCAGATTAAATCCGCATCAAATGTTATCTTTTTATTTTCTGTACTCCCACCAAATAAATCTCTCTTCTCCATATGTGGAGAAACTAAACTTAATACGTGTTGCTTCTTTTGCCACTACTTCGTTTCTCTCTAGCGTTTCTCTCAGGCAGATTATCTGCACCAACTCTTCCACAATAACACAGGCAGATCTGCTCCATCTGCTCAACAATACATTCCAGGCAGACTCTGCACCATCTGCTCAACAATAATCTTAGGCCGAGGTTTCACCCCGACGTGACCTTGACCATTCTCGCATTCCTGGCGTACGCCACTTGGTAGAATACTAAACTAAATTATTTTTGCTTTACAGATTCAAAGTAGGGGACATGAGTCACTACACAGATATATTTTATAAAGAAATTTATATGACTGTTATTTAATGGCTTCATCTTAGTTTTCATATGTTTTCTTCATTTACTAATCACCATACTCTTTGTATTTATTCTCATGCAATATTCCTCACAAAAAATGAATTCATCATGTGAGGAACATGCTACTTGGAGCGATAAAATTGTTATGTATTATCAGAATAAAATTATCTTGTCCTATCTCTGTGAAGCATCGTGCCTCTTAAATAATCTTTTACTTTTAATATCTACTGATTCAAATATTTCTTATCTCATTAAATCTTGTCTTTTAAGATTAGTTTAGTAGTGCCTTACCTACACTTAAAACATAAACAGTATGAGTATTAAAAACTGATTTTTAATTTAATACAGAAAGTGATTAGGAAATAGTATTTAACAGATGAACGGTGTATAGTAGATCTCATTGTGAAATATTTTTACTCCAATATTTTACAATCTAGTGATTTCACCAAAGTAGCTCACGAATTAAAATATTTTTTTACTATTACTTTGAATTAAACGTTGATTGCTTAGTTTGTATTGATGTTAATTATTGAGATAAAAGCAGGAGTAGGAGTACTTTTCTTTGTACTTACTGACGAGTCTCTGACGAAAGAAACATTCATCCTTAAAGCTGCCAAAGGAGGTCAGCAACTGTAACTTTTTCTTGCCAGTATTCAGCAGTATGAGAAATATATCATTTCCAGGAAAACAACCAGAAAGAGCGGCGGAGAAAGATCGGGTGTAGGGGTACCACCCTTCTTTACCCTCCCGCTCCCTTTCTCCCTACACTTTTTAAAAAATAGTACAAAATTTCGGAGCGTTGCTACATCAATGAAGCTTATACTTAATATTTATGACTTTCAACCACTACAAGAAAAGCTTTGTCCCATTCTTATGCGATGCGCTGTCCAAGAGTTATTAGAGGTCCACTAATTAAGTAATTTATAAAAAAGGAAGAAACACAGATAACAAAAACTTTGCGAATAGATTTGGAAAGGCTTTCACTGTCTTTAGTTGAATTTCAGACCATTTGAAGCAGTAGTTTGAAATCTATGAGTTGTCAGAGTCGAGCTATATGAAACGAAGACAAAAAAAACTGCCTGTTTTCATTTTCCCGCTAAAATGCATCTATAAAATGCTTTAAAAAATTCATTTACATATCATAAAATGGCATTAAATTCTGCGTAAAATGAGATCTTTCACAATAACAAACACAGGGCTCGCCTAGACGACGGCAGTAGTATTTGAGTGACGTGTAGTCCTGTTATGTAAACTAGTGTTTTTGAGTTCAACTGTGATTAATTTCCAAGAGGTTGTAGAAGACGCGCATATATTCAGTATTGAAATATTCTAGACTTGCACACTTTCCTGTTTTTCATTTTCGCTGTTTCCTCAAGAAATTAAATGATTGAAAATTTATCACACGTTTTTATTGTATATGTGAATAAAACTAGATTCACTTGGTTAATATTTAAAAGACAAAATCAGAAGTACATGTGTAGGAGAATAAAAATTGTCACAATAATTAAAAAATATATATTTTGGATTGATTTTTTTCGGAACGTTCTCAAAGTAAGCGTTTGTTTTGGCAACACCTCCTCTTTCGTTGTGATTTCCTGACGAACAAAAAAATCGTGTTGGGTGAAGACAGTGTACGCGGCTACACGTGTATTTTCACACTCATGCTGGCCTAATTTGGCACATTATAATCATAATTCGTCGTTCCTCATTATTCATAACCGATTGCAGCGTGCTTCCCAAAAAATCGGTCTCTGGAATAAACTTGGAAATGAATGTTTTATCAAGTTACGTACCGACGTAGAAACTCATTAGAATGAAAAAGGGCCAATCTAGCCACCGAATCACCCACGCGATTGAGGTTGTTCTCCTCTGTGAGCATGTGCATGCATGTGGCCTAGACAACTTAGCACAATTTGATTAGTCAATTCTATAACTGTTCTGGCTGTACTTCGATTAATGAAGGTGAAAATTTTACGGTCAAAAATTGTCAATTTTGACCGTAAATTTTTCACCTTCATTGATTAGTCAATCATTGACCATATCGTTGATTCAGTCGATCATTACAGTGTATGTTTGGATTGTAAGAACCCGTTTAAGTTCAATCAGCTAATTATAAACGTTTTTAAACGCTGGGATAAATGTGTCATGAACTTAATTCAAGTCACTTTTGTTTTGACTTTCAAAAGGAAATGTTTAATAACTACCAGAAACTCATTACGATTTACTTTGGCCGATATTTATAAATGAAACCACGGAATTGATATGGCAAGAAATATTATTTCGGAAGAACGGAAGAAATTACTTCTCATGAGCAAACTTCTTTTGGTACTATCAGGACCATGCCTTAGTTATTGTAAGTACTTATTACCCTATCCTCGTACTAGTTTAAGAACACTATTTTTAAGTCCATTATATTTTATTCATGCATTAACAAAAGTGTATAGATGTTAGACGACTGCTTACCTGATTACCTGGTTGAGACAGCTGTCGAATTGTTTCAAGTGAGTGCTCGAGATGAACCACGAAAAATAGCTATTTACATATGGAGATACGTTTGAACATTAATGAAATAAAATAAAAGTTTACGACGGGTGAAGGCAGGTAAGATGATGGAAAAGAGGTGAATGCCCTCAAGTTTTCATTCTCAAATTCACGTGGTGGTAATTGGACACAGAAAAATATGGTTTCCAAAATTCTCTATACCCGCTATTTATTCAGCCATCAGTTTTTTTAAATATCACATTCTATTTGGTACATGCTCTGAAGAATGGAAATATTACATTATTCTGAAATAAATTTACTTCAAATTTTAATTTATAGAGATGAAATTCATTGGAGTCAGTTGAAAAATAAAGACCAGGTGAGAACTACTACATGCGGCTACAAGATGGGTCTCTCTGTACTCGTAGACAACCAAATAGACGAATACTACTCTAGTACACTTGCTTCAAAGGGAGTTAAGGTATGTTTACAAACTATTACTGTCCTACACTGATTTGCATATGTTAAATTCCACTAGAAATTGTGAGGTTTGAATTGTATAAAAAGTACTGCTATTGACGATTAATAAAATTAGGGTTATAAATTGTCACGATTGATAGTTGAAATATTAAAGTAAATTATTATAATTATTGTTTAAAAGGGTGACAAAATTAACAATTAAATAATAAAAAATTTCCATAAAAGAAAATTTATTATTTTATTCACGTATCATAGATTATTTCAATGCAATACAATATTTGGTTTTATAAATGAAAACGTTTATTTTGCTTTCATCAGGAAAGTTGGTTATTTTAATATATGTATTCTTAAAATTTATTTTAATAGAGGAACAGTACATATACCTCATTTATCACGTTATTTAATAGTAATGAAAATAATTCTTTACGACTATCTGTCTGCCCGGCGCTGTCCGGGAATTCATTTATATTAGCCATCATCATCAATTCCTGTTGCTCGTCATGGAACATTGGGCATCAAAAAAGCATCTGCACCTGTTCCTGTTGACAGTCATCGTCTTCACCTCTCTCCAGCTTCTATGTCAAAAGATCTTCGCCTTGTTTGTTTGGGCCTCCCTCTCTTTCGTTTCACTAACTCAATGCATGTCCAATCCATTTCCATTTTCACCGCTTAATCTACATGTCCATCTCGGTTTCTCTCGTTCTTCTCCATAGTTCATGTTTCGAGATTACTTCTGGCCAATAGATGTCTAGAATCTTTCTTAAACAGCGGTTGACAAAGGTCTGTAACTTGGGCGTAATTTCTTTAGTCACTTTCCAAGTCTCGGACCCATATAATAGAACAGACTTGACATGAAGATATGGAGTTTGGTCTTGGTATCTATTTTGTTGTTCTTCCACACCGGATAAGAGACTTGCAAAGGCACAATTTGCTTTTTGAATGCGTTGCGATACATCCTGTGCAGTTCCTCCATCTTTGGTAAATACACTAACCAAGTAAGTGCAGTTATACACATCCACTATAGATTCACCGCCGAGAACAAATTGGTCTAGTTGGTTGGTGTTAATCTTTAGGGCCTTGATCTTCTTTTAGTCGTTAATCCCACTTTTTTTCCTTATATTACCAAGTCATAAAGCTTTGCTTGCATTTCATCATGTGCCTCAGACAAGAGATACAAATCGTTAGAAAAATCGCGATCTTCTTGCCTATTAAATAGTCCCCATTGGATACCACGTTTCACCTTTCGTGTCACATTCCTCATTGCCGCATCAATCACAATCAGGACCATAGTTGGCGACAGAGTACAACCTTGACGTACTCCTTAACGTACAGATATAGGCTCAGATACACGGCCGTCTTGAATGACTCTTAATTAAAAATTAATCGCATGCAAGTATCTGGCGTGTATGTACGTTTTAAATTTCGGTACCCTCCAACCCCGTCCCGAGGAGTGGTAGCAGTAGTATCTTAACCCTACAGTCCTCGCTTGCTTCCGAGTGGCAAGGA
Source organism: Eucriotettix oculatus (assembly GCA_034510155.1). Lineage (NCBI taxonomy): Eukaryota > Metazoa > Arthropoda > Insecta > Orthoptera > Tetrigidae > Eucriotettix > Eucriotettix oculatus. Next base: position 145,555,784 of record CM067376.1, on the reverse strand, counting down.
ACATGTGTATATAATTTGGTAGAAATTGCTCAACGCATTGATATTGTTATTCGGCACGTACATAAACGAAAATACACTGGAACGGTCAGTTATTTGTGTGTACTGATGAATATACGTATCTACCAAAAATAAAGTCGAGTTTCTGCGGTACTGTATATGCAGATGCATGGGACTTATAAATATCTTGAACATTTATAAAGTAATTAAAAAGTATTATTACTTATGATAATTGAGCTGTTAAACGTAAGCTAACATTTTATTTAAGTAATGATACTTTTTAATTGTTTTTCGCGAATTTCGCCGGGATAAACGACGTTTAAATATGTGCTTCTCCCTCTTGCGTCTTTGAAATACACATTTTCTTTAACGAATATGCTTCGCGAACTTTAACCTTGACGACTTCAAATCCAAACCAGCTAACGTTGAATTGAATAATAGAAAATGGAGAAAACAAATTACCATTAATTTTGTATGTTATTCATTTCATACAAAAAATTTACTATAACAAAACAAAGATACAAACTTTCGTATCAATCTGATGCTACATATTAAATTTTTTATCCATAGGTAGCCTTTTTATAACTTCATTCTTCTTTATCTCATTGTCTCACAAAAAGAATTTCCTGGGACTCTTTATGTTCACAAGCATTGAGTTTTATACTTTAAATAATGTAGTGTGTAGGCCAGGTTATTTTTCGACACTTACAGCTTACTGCTTTTATAAATGAAAATGAAATTGAAAAAAGTAGCAATTAATTTCAATAATTGACGCATACAATACGACTACCAAGCATGCAAATGTAACACAAATAAGCTAGAAAGACTTTTTAATGTTTTTAATTTAGCTGTCCTGCACACAGTACATTTGGATTTGATGCAAATTTATCTTACATATTCTTGATCGTAAAGAGATAAGGATCGTTGAGAGTTTAACTTTGTATTACGTCCGGTTCATCACATTCGTGCTCTGTATACGTCTGGCCAATATTCTATTTCAGCCAATGACAACACTACTACAAGGTAATTGCAGGAAACGAAGGCTCAAAGCTGAATTCGCGACTAGCGTACAAATGAGTTCTATTGACGCAATCCCAGACAGCTGGATCTGTGCCAGAATCTTGCCAGTACAAGCCAATATCGGCTAATCTTGCCGTTCCGCAACTATCACTTACTTGCGGAGTGAAATAACTGCTACCACAAATTACAGAACGTATTCACGATTTGACAGCGCTTAAAAGTATTCCGAATTAATTTTCTCCGTAAGCTTACGTTGGTAAATCGGAGCCACATTTCCATTTCATTCTTTCATTACTATTACTGTTTAGAAATCTATTTTGCTCTGAAACGTAACACAACCGACTAAACTGGGTTCGTCTTCGGTTTAGATGTTTCATGAAGTTAATTTCTTCTTTTCTTCTGAATACTTCCCAATTCGTCAGAATGTCTCTCCACCTGTTTTTCAAAAGTCTCCTAGAGCAGTAGGCTTCAAAAGCTTATAATTCCCAACGTTTCCCTTTCTCCAATATTCGCTTTCATATAATACATAACTCAATACGTAGATCTTCAACGTGGTTTCCTCACTTCGAGACTTATGCTTTTTCTATAAGTAAGTTCTTTTTACTATTAAATTGTGATCTTGGCCTGGGAAATTCTGCTTATAATTCTTCTGCGTTTTCTTCCATTATCGTTGTACTGCTTCCACCACTTGCATTGTTTCGTTCCTCAACTTTACTGATGTGTAGTTTTCACTCTTTCTATTGCTAACCAAGTTTTTTTAAAATTTATGATTATTCGCATATTTAATTCCCCCCCCCCCCGAGCGTCTGTCAATTCTGCATAAGATAATTTGCAGGTCAACGTCGCATTATGTAATTATTGTTATGTCATCTCAACATGCTCACCTTATCACCTTGAATTGTCACTCCAATGGTTAAATTTTTTATTAGCAGTCGATCACCTTCTGTACGTACAGAGTGAATCTTTTTAGATTTTAGCCGTTTCCTTTTTGTTGGCACAGCGAATTATCCTAATTTCACGATGTTGAAGATGAGACCTCGTTAAGAAAAAGATGACACCCATTGCGCGAATGATTTTAAATAGAGCATACCAGTAGACATTATCGAATGCCTTTTCAAGATCAACAATTGCTGTGAATGTAGCTTGGCTTCTCTTCATCCGTTTTTCCGTCACAGAGTTGGCCTAACCGTGGCGCATTCCATCCTTGAACCTGTTTGCATTTCGGACGAGAAGTCCCTTTGCATTGTCAAAAAGCATTGTACAGTCAGACATGTATTATAAATAATCGGTGAATGGCCTAAAGTCAGAAATAGAAGAATTTAATAACGGTTCTTCTGGAGACATAGAGAACAGACAATATTAGGTTGCAAGCTGATCTTGCTCTCAGTGCCAACAACTGTAGTTCACCGTATAGCAGCATCATGAAGCTATCAACCCTCTCGAACAGGAACATCATTCTTGACTTTTGTATATTGGTGCTTCATTAAACCAACGTAAATTAAATAACTGCGTCAAATTTATTTATTTACGTCCCCCATTCTCATATCTATTTACTAATCCCTAATCGTGAACGCAAGAAGATATAAAATGTGCTTTAGTATGGCACATCTGAACTCGTTTGGCGCTTGGTATGTAATAGATTGGCCAGCCCTGTCCTATCACTTGCCCCAGAGCTGATATAGCTTCTCGTGTAACGACTCCTTTCTTAAAACCAAACTGGTCTTCGTAATGTACTTAGAATAATTCTGATGACTATTTTTGAAGTATAGAACAATGTTCAATGTTGTTTGCATGACACCAATTTTGAAACCTATCGTATGATTGTTGTAATATACAAGTATACGTAAAATAAAACATTAAGGTAAATGCCAGATAACAGCAAAAAATCAATTTTAAATGGGGTATATATAACCTACTAACGAACATGAATAGTGTACTATCTTAATTGAGCACCGCAATTATGTTTTGTATAGGTACTTTTCGTGCCAAAAGGTATTGACCAATTGTAGTAGGGACTTGAATTTGATGAACATTTTGTAAGGAAATATCTTCATGTCGGAGATAATAAATGGGAGACGTACACAAGGGGTTGGAACAAGTTTAAAGAATGGTTAGAGATAAGGCAGTATTACGCCTACCGAGTGCTGGGCCGAAACAGTGGATAAAAGAGCTTCCGATACACTAGGTGGAGTGAACTTCCCTCCGCCCGCCTTTTCAACCCTGGCGCTCTGGTCGGTCCTCACCTCGACTTAGCGGACTTTGGTGTGTCAGAAATGAAAAAAATTAAAATCCACACATAATTAAGAAAAGAAGAAAGTTGAATAAATCTGGAAGAAAATTCAATTCAATTTTTGAATCTAATGTAAAATGGCAGAAGGAACTGTAATTGAAGGAGTTAAAGCTATAACCTGTAAAATAACGGGCTCGTCCACTGCCCGTGCGCCACAATATCGCTCGGCCGAGTATTCGATGGCGAATCGACTCGGCACAGCACTGGTAGGTGTAATCCGGGATATAGATATGAAAGGGTAAAGATTCTGAGGAAAGATGATGTTTCTTGCAGTAAATATTTCATTTAGTTTTTGGATCAAGAAGGCATAAGTTGTCGTCTCGAGAAGTAGCTAAGCTCCTCATGTCTAGTGAAAGCAGGAGCTATTTACGGAAACGTGTTTTAGGGAAAGCTAGAGGAAGCACAGCGATCACCCCATAAATAGGAGTAGAGGTGTTTGCGGAGAGTAGGCTTTACTTCAAAATTTAAGGAAAGATGAAGTCGATTTTACAAACGTACAAAGATAACCATTTCAAAATTCTATTGCGTAATTCACAAAGCATCCGATTCTTTTTTTTATACCATTTCCCCATGACTCTGCAGTCCGTTGAGACGACTGCGGACTGTCATCTTGCATGACACATACCAGTTTGGAGTGACACGTGGTCAACGTTTCGATCGTCCAACAGCCTTAATCCCGGTCTTCGCGACATGACGACACGAACATCCAAGCCTATGTCAGGATTCGAACCCGGGACCTCTGGGTTGTGAGGCAGCGACGCTAGCCACTACACCACAGGAGGTCGGCATACGATCCTTTAGAAAAACTAAAGTATAATCATGTAAAAATATTAAGTCGTATTTTGATGAATGTTCCGATAAATTACTGTATTTTAAATGATGAAATTGTATTAACAAATTGATAACGATGTTCCCAATAATTAGACAAAATTAAGTGTGGCATTCATTTTGATTTAATTGTTAATTGGAAAAATTAAAGTATTACTATATAGTATAATTATGTAAAAATATTAATTCGTATTTTGACGAATGTACCGATAAATTACTGTATTGTAAATGATGAAATTGTATTAACAAATTGATAACGATGTTCTCAATAATTAGACAAAATTAAGTGTGGCATTCATTTTGATTTATTTTTGTCTGACAGCTACTTAATTGTTAATTTTCAACAAATACAGAGGTTTTTATACCTTCCATAAAATTATATAATCGTTGATACATTTCACTAATGATGAGTATGTCGCTAAAGCGTCGAGAAGTACTGTTACTATCAAAAATAAGAAGTAAACAAAATTGTTTAAAATTGATTACGGAAAAAAAATTAACAGTATTTAATCTTCCAGAAAGTAAATTGATAACATTTTCAAAATAAAGGAAATATATTATTATAATATTTATTTAGAATTTGCTTATTTAGTGCAGCCCTTGGAGAGAAGCTGCTACCATTTTAAAATTTATTTATTTAATTCATACCACGTTATTTTTACCACAACCTGGATTTATCATCCGTTATCTTTTACGGAAGAAGATTTTGACGTAGAACATATCCTAATCTGAACATTATATTCTTCATTGCGTTATAGTTTTCAGAATAGATTTTAACTACCAAGTTGCCTAAAAATGTGTTTAAGTGAGATTAAATATACTACTAAATATACTCACTACAAGTACAAAGGGAATGGACCACTGGCATCATATTTTGACACGGCTAACTATTTTTCCCGAGCTATAAATTTTATGTCAAAGAACTCTTTAATAGGTTTCAATATTTAGTACCAAGAAGAATGTCATACTCAGAGAGTAATTGGTCCCCAAATATTAGCTTATGGAATTGGAATACCATGAGAAGAATAGAGGGGAATTTTATTTACTTTAGTGGAATATTAATATCTTATAAATGAACTTTTACAATAAAAAAGGAAATAATTTACTTTATCATAAATAAATTTACCTTAATATTACAATTTTCTCATCTTTAAACTTTAAGCCGGCAAATCTTTATTATTTAAACACTACATATATATTTACATAAAAAGTGATACAAATTAATTTCTTATCTCGCTCTTTAAACTCAGGGTCGTATGATAAGGGCCTTCTCATAGAGAAAAATATTTCATACAAAATCTACCTGGACCTGGCAGTATAGGAAATCGGCAAAAAGTTACAGGGGTAATTACCGTGTCATCATACTGGACCTTCTAGCGTCTTCCTCGTTGCATTTTCCACCTAATTTAGGTCGTGCTGAATCCACATCAGAGTCGCCGCCGCTATTCTTCCTGGTTCAGGGTTACCTGTCCGATAATACCGATCATCTGCTCGTCTCCACAATCTGCCTCTAAACTCATCCGATCCACCGCTCTCGTCTCCACAATCTTCCTTTCCTAAGCTCCCATCGTCCGTCTGTAAATCTCTCTCGAGACCTGTGGGCAAGCCTATTGAATAACTCTCCCCCACGTTTTTTTGGGAAAAACGCCACCGATGCAGCCAAATCTCACAATAGGTGGGAAACACCCCATGCGCGCCGTGATGTCTGGGTTTTATTACCCCAGGCTCAAATACTGTCTCCTTTCTTTTGGCTTCGCACCGCCAAAGTCCGAGCAGATGTGTTTGACCGTTACAACCACATAATATTAATCAATTAATTCCTTCCCGACATTGAAATTACTTTTTACTTTAATTAATTCGCCTAGTTTCTATTGTAGGTTCTCATCCACAATCCTTCTACGTACCCCGACTCCAACGCCGCAGAGCTGCTGGTGTCTCGCAGCAGACAAGCTTTCATAGGTGTGAACGCCATAGAGACTTACTCAACGGACGCGGTTGAGAAGCTGCCCATCACTCAGCGTCGCTGTCGCCTTCAGCAAGAAGCCTCCTCGCAGCTCATGAAGAAGTATTCCTATCACAACTGCCTCATGGAATGTCGCAAAAACATTTCAGTTAACTTCTGCGGATGTCATAACATGTATTATCCTACATTAGGTAAGGACTATTTACACAGTTTTGAAGTGACCATGGCTAAAGACATCGTTGCATGCTCCAAAACGCCAATCAATATAGCGTATATATAAAACCACAATCTGGTTTTCATAATTGTCATATCTCGTTTTTGTTTAACAATTATATAATCAATTTTTGATTTTTTTGGTTGTTCTCATGTATATTTATTATTTCTCGGTGTTGGAAAAAACTATTCATTAGCATATACCCATGATGTTTACATAGGGTTATTAAACTATCTCCGTTATAATTTGTCACTCTTTCTAATGACGATTTCCCTTCGTTTTTCTCATTCCATTGCAGAGAAGTTTTGTGTTCAAAAGTTCTAAACATGGAGGAGATTATGTGCATTGCAATAAAAGTTGTGAATTCCATCCGTGCCCGTAGCTTGCAACGAAGGCTCTTCAAATTGCAGATGGAAGATAGTGAATTTGTTGAACACACTGATTTAATTCTTCACATGCACGTCAGGTGCTTGTGTCACGGCAAATTACTAGAAAGGTTTAAAGAATTATTGCCCGAAATAATAGCTTTTCGTGTAAAACATTGAGGAATGTGTTATTGAAATAGCAAGTCAGTTTAATGTGGACTCATCTTCTCTTGAAAAAGAGGACGTGCAGATTATATCAGACATACATCTCAAAGCCACAGCATGTGATACAAAATTCTGGTGTTTTATATCTGAAGATAAATATCCGAATCGCCCTTCAATTGACGGCAATGTTTGGGTCAACTTAGTCCGAGTCTCCATTTTCTGAAATGAAGATAATTAAGTCTAAATATCGCAATCGACTAACTGACGAGCATATGACTTCATGCTTGCGATTAGCACTCGGTAATTACGCGCCATCTTATGAAAAGTATGCTGAAGACATGCAGTGCCACGCTTCAACATCCAAAGTCATTCTTTAGTTAAGTTTAGAAACTAGAGCTCATTTGTTTTGTAAGAACCAATAAACTCGCAATTTTGAATATGTACGAGTTTTTTCATTGGCTTTAGTTTTTAGTTTTACAAAAAAATGTATGTTGCGGAAAACTAATTTCTGTCGTTCTTACTAATTCTACGATAATTCGTGGCCATGAAATTCTGCAATGTCCCTATATATACTTATACCTGCGCCACTATATACCATTCCTACCTAGACGATAATCCTGCATCACATATACTTGCAGACTCTCAGAGTCGATCGATCGGAGTCTAACAATATTGAGGTAGATCTCAAGCAGTTCAAGTTTGAACACCCCTGGTCTAGGACTAGGACTAGGACTTGTTGGCAACGCTGCTAAAAGATCGTAGTGGCATTTCCCGAGATTTATGAGATATACATAGTCGGCATCTGTATTCTCCTCGGGGCCATACCAACCCTTTGCTCCACACCAAATATTTTAATGTGGTGAAAGGACGTGATAGTTGAGAGTCTGTTGCCTATTTCATTCATAAAATAATCTCCACTTGCCCTTTATATTTACCTATACCAATAATGTAATTTATTATTTAATATCTTAAAATACCAAATATATCTTTTATGAATGAAATAAAAAACAGACTCTCTACTATCACGTCGTTTCACCACATTTGGCCGAGTAGTCGACAGTTGGTATACATATTCTGTGGTAATGGAAGGCGTCAGGGATAGTCACAAGCCTGTATGGACCGCGAAAATTTGTATAACATCAAAGTAATTCCTCAAAATACTGGGATAGATGAATCATTAAACACTGGAGTGGATATATTAAATTAAATAAAAGCGAAAGATGAAACAAACGAGTTATTAGAAACTTCGGAAAGCAAAACTGTAAATTCAGAAAGCGTAGAGAAATATAAAAGAAAAAATGACATCAGAAAACATGGAGAGGTAGGATTTGGATTTACTGGGTAATTGTCATATTGGTGGAGGTCTGAGAAGGCAGGAATGAATGTGGAGAGTTTATTCCTGCAAGCAATGGTAGAGCGTAAGAAGGATCAAGCTGGCGCCTAACTACAGATTTAATTGAACCCTGTAAAAAATTCGAAATTCAACTGAACGAACGTCGTGAAAATATATTCTTTGACATTTTGAAGTTCTGTATTATCCGTGATATTTATACATATATTTGAAAAGAAAAATCAGTAACTGAATCAACTTTATAAATAATACACGTGATGCATGTAAAAACTGAAAATAAATATGGCTACGCATTATAATTGTTCTGAATAATTTTAGAGTATTCTATAATTTTGGTAAGACATTGTTAAATTCCCATAATTAGGTAAGAAATTGTTTTAGGAAGCCGAAGGACCTGCAACATGAGTGACATTCCTTGTTTAGCGGAGTATAATGGTACGTATACCTGTTTATTTATTTAAGTTCTCGTATATAATGAATCATTTTTAATTGATAGTAAATAAATTAACGTCTGTTTTTCACAAGAATTAAATCGAATAAATTTACGACGAAATTACAGACGATAGTTTTATTTAATTACGCGGACGTTTCGAAATAAAGTCGAAATTTAGAAAAATCTAAACTGGACTGCCTACAAGGGCAGCTTCAACCGAAATGTGAAAATTTGAATAAATTACCTGACGAAGTCACAAATATGGCGTCGAAACGTCTATTTACTTAATTTAAAAATTTGTCTTTTGTGTTGTCGTAAGTTTGTTCCATTTAAATGTTTTAATTCATTTTTATGTTATCGTAGCCAGTTGTTTGTATCATTGTCATATTTAATTTAATTGCCGTTTGGAAGGTTGTTTTGTTGTGGTATACATTCCTAAACTGGTCTGATGCAGCCCTCCTTACTTACCTATCTTGCACAAGCTTTTTCATTTACGCATAACTACCACAGCCCACATCCTCCCTAATACGCTAGTGGATTACGGAGGATGTGGGTTGTGGTAGTTATGTAGATTTGAACGGGCTGCCACAGAATAGATTAAGATGGAGGGTTGCATCAGACTGAGAACTCATTGAAATAATAACCACTAACAAAACATTTAATTACTCCCGTATTCTAATACTTAATACAAAATATCATATCCTTTTTTAAATAAGTTATGCTCGAATTTCATAAATCATCAGCATATGCCTATGTTTCTCAAGTTTTGTATGCTTGATGAAGATCTTTTTAGAACAGTTTAATATTCATTTTTGCCACTAATTTTTACCTTTCCCAGAATGCAAATATATGCTAGATATTATGAAAGTCAAGGTAGGATGATGACAGAATCAAAATCGACAAACCCTTAGCAGCGTTCGTAAAAACCTGGTTTCTTTAAAAACCAACTTACGTGGGTGTTCTCGTTTTTTTATAAAAAACCTAATATTACGCGGGAAAATTGATTTTCTCCAAAAAAAATGTACGTGTAGGTTTTAGTTTTATAATTTATAAATAACATACGTGATATTACATTATTCTATAGTATGTAAACTATATTACTTATATATTCTGTATACTATACAGAAAAAAATATATTACTTCATAAAAAATATAATTGCCATGCGATTTAAAAATTTTATTAATTATACGAATTTAAGTAAATTAAATTTCAAGATTTGTAACGAATTAATTTGCATTACCTACAAAATTTACTTTAAAAATCAAATACTGAATAGATTGTTAAAGTACATAAGTAGGAAGAAAGTGAAAAATACGTCATATCCAGTATACTGTATTCTTATGTAATAAGAACAAATTCTTTCAGTATATATATTTTTTGGAAATTTTTAAAACTAATGAAATATTAAAAAATATATATTTTAAATACAATACAGCCGTGTTTAATCGACTAAAGTGGGTGAAGCCGTTTCGGCTAACAATTTTGTCGGTTAAGCCGTGAAAGCAGAAAAGCTTGAGCTGGGTGAATTTTTTTATATAAAAACATTTTTATCACAAACCTTTATCTATAATTGTGTACTATGTATGTAACTACTATAGTAAAATATTTCAGTTTACTAAAATACATTTTATTTGCTTCAAGTGTTTATGTACTCGTACAATACTTTAGCGTGTAACAGAACCCGTCGCTCCTCCTTCCTTAATACATGAATTGTCATTATATAAAAAATAATTTTTCACATACTTTTTAATCTAAAAACAAATTAAATATTGTAAATTTATTGTTTTAAGATTTATGCTCTTATTTCAGATTTGATGCAGTCCGTTCAGACGAGCCGTCTATTCGAAGAAGACATATGCAAATGTCTTCCAGAATGTTGGAGTCTTCATTATAATGTTGAATTGACTGTTACAACGATAAGTTCAAACACAACTTTTTCTGCTAATGCTCTGTTGTAAGTACTATTCATTAATTATCTACAAACAAATTCAGTCGTCAAATCAAATCAGTTTATTTTCAATTAGTAAAGTAAAAACAAATAAAACAGGAGCTTTCTACAGTATGTCATCCTCATCTGTTATATTACATCAAATTCTTCTCAAACTATGATAATCTTATCCGTCATACGTTGTAGACAAATACTGGTGCAACTATGATGGATTAAGATGACCATAGATTGTGGAGAAATTGATGTAATATTACATATGAGGATGACATACTGCTAGCTCCTTCATTATTTGTTTGTTTTTTCATTGAAAATAAACCGACTTGTTTTAAGGCTGAAATGGTTCGTAGATAATTAATTAAACAAATATAAGTTGTTAATTTCATCAAAGGTGTCGCAATATTCATTATTAACAACTAAATAAATATTTAATCGGACGAATTTGTTTTTTAAGTAGCTTTTAGTTATATAAAAATTGAAAATATCGTGATGTATTTAACAGTACGTCTAATGCCTTTTTCCAGAACTGCATGTAATTAAATCTGGACCCCGGTTATTTGCCCGAAGGACACGACGCTTGTTTTCCCGGCTGAATCCCGATTAAAATAAAGCAGAATATTAACGCCCGCAAATCCAAAATAAAAGTCCTCAATTATTTTTTTATGTTCTTGATGCATGTCTATCATAAAAAATAACAGGAACTTTTAACCATTCCATCCTATTTATCTGTAAAAATTAAATAAATACGAGGCTTGTTTGATAAGTCTGGTAAATTTGTAGGAAAGTGCTGGAAAATTATCACTTTCGCGCCATTGTTGATAAGAATGATCTTTTCAAAGATATTACTAAAAGTTTTAAACATATACCATATTAGTTTATTGCTGGCAGACTTCCGTAGTTTTAGATGTGTAGCGTTGCAGAGACAATGAAATAAAACGAATTTCGCAGTGTCATTAAACACTTTTATTTGATTGACTCTGCACCAGCATTGAAGACCATTACACGCTCCCAATTGAATTCACGCTCAGAAAACACCGGAAAAGTTCACAATATCGTAATGGAAGTTCGCTGGTCAGGAGCTATTGCGCATGGTGGTGTGAAACAATAAGAGGTAACCCATTACGTATTTTAATGAAAGAAATAATTACAAAATCTGTATACATTTTCATTAATTCAGCAAAAATAAGTTTGATCAACAATTTTGCACATATTTTCATACAATTCTTCTAAAGAGATTACAAACTTTTAAAAACAACGAAAAAGTGCCAAAAGAAAGTATAAACTTACATCAACCAAACGATATTGCATTAATTACGTAAAATCCTTCGATATTAATCCATTATAGTATTTATTAAACAACAAAATTCATACAACAATACATATTTTCATTTAAATTTATTCAACAAATACACGTAAATTTTTCCTACAACCACAACTTCAGTTTTCTTATTCATGACATTATCAATTATATTAAAAATATATACTATTTCCAAACACTTCTTTTAAATTACACCCTTTCTATATGCATAATTTTCACCTCCTCCCAATTTCCAACGCGAACTGTTGCGGTAAATGACTAGATAAAGCAATATTCCTTTTTGTATGTTTTTTCTAAATTGTTCTTATGGTAATACATTACGGTCCATAATTTCATATTAGTCATCCCCATATACACGTTGTTACAATATTTACACATAATGCTACACACAATCCTTATCATTTAGTGCATTAATTCTGTCTTTCATAATATATACACATGATAAAATTTTATTTACAGTACTCACAAAAACAGTTTCAGAGCCGAATTCCTGTGGTCTAGTGGCTAGCGTCGCTGTCTCACAACAACAGGTCCCAGGGAACACGGGCTTGTTTATTTGTGGCGTTACAGTCACGGAGACTGGGATTAAGACTGCTGGAGAATCTATACGCTGACCACGTGCCACTCCATATTATGAATGCGTCATAGATAACAGCCCTCAGTCGACCCGGGTAGACCAAGGTCCTCAATGGGCTGCAAAGCCAAGGAAGAAGAACCTTTCCAGATACTCCTCTGATATATACGACAAACCTTTATAATCCATCCATTTTCTCATTGGTTAATCCATTTCTTTGATCACTTCTATATCATCCCTAGAATTTTAACGACTACTTTAAAATATTTCAATATCCCTTAATCTGGTTCCTTCCTGATGAAATTATCAATACCATTTTAACACCTTTCTGCATAATACTTTCACTTATATAATCAGCAACCATATTCCTCATATCTATCGCTTTCTTACGTGCATTCCAATATTCAACGAGAAGATTTCTAGGATACCAATAATTCAACGTTTCCATCATCACACCTTTCATAACCTCCACATCCACACAATTGTCACGGATAACGCTCGAATTATAAAATACCTCATTACATAAACTTCCGGGAACAAACACAGAATCACCCTTATAGGTGGGGTTAGAATTGGTTTAGTTTTAGATTTATAGTTGTTACCATTAGTTCTCAATTGAGGAAATAGGATACGTCACACATTACAAATAACAAATAATTTACAGAACAAAATAGGGTACATAATTAATTACAAACAATCTCCAAATAAATAAAAAGCATTTACTGAATAAACAATTCTTGGGTTTCCACCCGGGTTAAATGGAGTTTAAGCCACGACGTTTCGATGGCGTACTCTGCCATCGGTATCAAGAGAACTCCATTTAACCCGGGTGGAAACCAAAGAAATATTTATTCAGAATATACACGGGGAAAACCTTCTATCTTTGATAAAAAGTATATAGTCTAAAAAAGTATGTAGTGAAATTAATAAAAAAAGAGAAAGCAGCCGATATTAGCATCGAATTAATATATCTTTTTCGTGATAGCCGAGGTTAATACCGTCACTCTCCATTAAGTTAAAGGTTTAAAACTTTTAAATAGGATGGGAATGAGAAGTGGATACGTGTTATTTTTGTAAAAACGCAATTCGGTAAAGTGACCTTTTGGGAAAACGACATTGTGGGAATTGCTTTCTTTGAAAACGGTGAATCTAGATATTAACTTGTCGGGAAAACTTTAATCGGGATGGTGTCGTCGAGAAAACGAGCGGCGGGCGACTGCTCTTCGGGATTTTTACCTTCACCCAACCACTAAATCAAAGTGCGAAACATATGAAATAAATAGGTTTTCTTAAACAAGTTGAACTAAAGATCATTCATATTTGAGTAATATACTACAAGAGTCGCTATCGATGAATAAAAGTAGTTAATACATATAGCATCGCAGACTTCTGATATTTAACATTTTTATATTTAAACGATGATAATCACAATAATGAATTTTTGCTCTTGATATTGTAATATTTGCAAAATAATTTAGATAATTTCGTATATTTATTTCAGTGAAAATGTAAATCCTACTAACCATTGCATAATACACGTATTTTTCAACGATTTGATGGCAACTCGATACCGCATGGACATTATGACAGGATGGCAGTCTCTGGTGGGTAAGCATAAAAAATCACTGTTCCAGAATCTGTGGTTCTTACGGCATCTTATCCGCATATTTCAAAAAAGCGTTAACGAAGGACTCGTTTAAATGTTCGTATTCGATACTTTTTTCCTTTATTTCCTTTGACTTAGGCGTATTTACAAATTGGTTACAACTCACGAAGGTTAAAAGTTGTTTTCAAATTAGTTTCAACCTAATGTTCGTTTCAACAAGGACGTCGAGGTTGGTGATGTTCTGATCATATAAGGAAAATTAATGAAGGTGAACAAGAGAACATAATTGTACAGCCCAAAATGTCTGTATCTGAATTCATGGGATTACTTTACTTTTGTAGGTCCCGACTAGTATATACTTTTTTGTCATTTAGGTTAACGTTACCAACGGAAATAGTAGATAAGACTATAAATTCGTTTTTTGCATCTAAGTGAGTTGTAATTCTGAAAATTAAAGTTGTTTCAGACAGAAAATCCACCTTAAAACGCAAAAATATAAAACGTCGAAAATACACTCTTGTCGATTAGAATTGCTACACTAGTAAGAAATTAAAATAACAGAAATATATTTATTGGGCACACATGATGTTCAGGTATTTAGTTTTTCAGGAAATTGGCTGATATAGATCGCTTGAAAATGGAGTCGAAAACAGATTAGATGTACGACTACAATGGTCCAAACAGCATTTACACTATCCCATAGTTCATCGAGCGTAGTGACTGGTGTTTTTTCTGCGAGGGCAGGTGAAAATATTCTAGACAGTATCTCAGATAGTACTACTGGATAGTAGTGTGGGAATCTACCCACTAAAAACACCTCCCTTTCCAACGGTGACTGTGTGTATCTTCCTGTGGGACCGTCGTTAGACATTACTTCACAGGAAGCAGTCGTAGCGTCAAGCTCTCTCTCTCTCTCTCTCTCTCTGTCTCCTTTAAACATTATTATTTCTCTCTTTTTCGTAATTTCTTAATCTTTGAATTACTGTAGAGGCATATGCGCTTACTTTATTCCAGGTATTAGGCGAAAGCAGCATATTGGGTACCAAATTATCTGGTGTTATTGAAGTTCCAATATCGCTTTCTAATGCTCGTCTCCCATATGAAAATCTCGAGCAACTGAAAAACTCGTGTTCTGGTGTCTCATTAACTCCACATTCAGAGCATGCAGGTGGCAAACCTGTAGAAGTAAGCCCTGAAGCAGCCGTGACCGGTCAACAGTTGAGTAAGATAATAATTCACTTCTCCGTGTTTCCGATCAATCCAGTCTTTAATTGATCTTATTAATCTATAATATTAATATTATAATCAAAGCAGTACACCATATCGAGGCACCATACAAGATCACTGATCGCACAACATTCGCGAAAAGAAGTCGCCGGTCTTGGACCTGCAAAATTTGGCATAATTCGTGACAGTGCAGATACTGTCCCAGCTACTTAAGGTCTTACATAATCAAGGTGGTGTTTAAAAGACATCCTATCGTCTATCATTATACCAAGATATCTGATAGACGATTTCGAATAGATTTCGCAGTTTCCGACCGTAAGGGTGATGGATTCTCTAGATTTTCTCCCAGTGACAAGAACTGCCTCTGTTTTTCCTTCCGCCAGTTGCAGTCCCATTGTCCGTAGCCATTGCCCAATCACATAAATAGCCTCATTGGCTATCTGAATAATTTGTTCCCGGTGCTTAGCGACGACGACTATTGCTATGTCGTCTGCGAAGCCAATAATTTTGCTTTCCGTGGGAATCTCAAGTTTTAATACATCATCATACATAATGTTCCACAACAGGGGTCCTAGTACCGATCCTTGTGGGACGCCTCCTGTAATCACGTACTTTTCCACACCGGTTTCCGTATCATAGAGAAGAGTTCTGTGGGAGAGATAATTCGTCACAATTCTCCTTATGTATGATGACTGGTGGGTGATGGCGTGCCAGTGCTTCAGACACCATTAGCAAGAAGTTTTCAATTGGGGAGAGATGGGAGATAAGAATGTGATTGCCAGGATAATTGTAGTGCATGTTCTGTAGCAAGGAAGGTCATTATAGTAAGGGCAACAGGTGGTGGCACACTGTCCTGCTGAAACGCAGCTAAAATCATTCTTCTCGGTTGTTAGTGATGGACAGTCGCTGAGATCCTACGTTTGACTGTCCTGAGCCCGTCGATTTCATATTCTGCTGACAGTCATGTGATCTTGACAAAACGAGCGGCAATAACGCAGTATAATTAACCAAAATCCCGGTAGGTTACATTCTTCGTCTACGAATGTCCGACATATGATGGTAAGCGTAACATTGAGCTCACCCGAAAAGATCGCTCAAATGCTGTAAAATCTCCTCCTTCAGAAACATTGTTGGTGTCGTTATCGCCGCCTAGTGCGCATAAATGCGTTGAAAAGTTAAGCGTTTGCATGTACCTGTCATGAAAACTTCACATGTGTTGTGTGCGGACTTTCTCGTGTAGTAATTTTATTTCCCAGTAGTATATTATCACACAATACATTTAAGACCTTTATCAGACTAAATAGTCTTTCCATGTCAAATCAACCCCCAAAAAGAATACGATTCGACACCCATGATCTCAGATTTTAGTGAAACTTGGCATGTTTGTTCCTTTCATGGATATAAGTAAAGATATAAAATATTTCTGCTGTATCACAAATAGTTTTTGTTTTACAGCCGGTTAAAGTTTTTAAAATCGCGTGCTTTTTATCGATCCGCGGGGGAAATGGAATTTGTTCTTCCATAGAAAATAAATTATACCTTCCTTATTTTCCAACCAATATTAATGACATTTTTTATGTGAAAACTTAAATAGGCAAGGAAGCCATAAAAATATTGTAACTATAAACTTATCTATAAGAGGGCTGAAAAAAATTCTGAAGTGGTGAAATAAATTTTTGGAACGACGTCTACCCTGACGAACGGCTGCTTTCTGCGAAAAGATTGATTTCTGTTATTGCTTGAATTAATTCTAACAATTCAATAAGGATGGCAAAAAATTACTATCATTTACTTAGAAGAAAATAAAATCTGTTTCTGAGAAATATGACGAAGTTCTTGATGCGTCATAAGCGCGTTTAATACGATATCCCTGAAGTATTACTTCTTCCTCGTCATTATCAACTATTCTTCGTTACTAACAATAAAAACTTGAATTAATCTGATTTTAGAATCAATTATTATAGTGGCTATTGTAATTAATTCTAAAGTTTATCCCAAACAGTATCTATTCGTTATTCTACGAAATGGGCAATGAAGTATCAAATAAACAAGCAAATTAAGTAGCACATAAATGTTTCTGCAAACTTTGTTATTCAGATGTTGGTATTGGCAAAACTTTTTAACTGACTCGCAGAAAAACGTAAAAAATTGTTGAAGTTTACTCGTAGATGCTCAATGCAGGGTTGTAAAGAGAAACTCTTTGGTGGAAAGGTCATGAACGAATTAAAAATTTACTTAATAACATTCTCATTAGATTAATATACCATATATTTAATAAATAGTTTGAGATTCAAAGTGTATAAAATTTTTGGGTATGTATTCACACTACTTCATATAATTTTTGGCCATTATATTTATTATAAACGTAAGATACTTCGTTTTATAAATACCGCTTTGGTAATCTAGCACTTATGGACTGAAATGTTGCTGTGCTTAAAATAATTTAGGGTCACTTATACTGTAGGTAACGCCTTGCATTTCTAATAATGGGCGTGTTTGGATTTCCTACGCATGAGTGCAACTAAGAAAGCGACAGGGACTTTTCTGACTCAGTGTACTTCCTAGGCGGATGCGTTCGTTTGTGTTGAGAAACAGTATTGCCTTTTTCCTTGGGAGTTACAAGGCCGTACAAGCTGACAGCTGACACCAGTTCTGCTACAGCAACCAACGAATCGTTAACTCAATCGAATCAGTTGGGTATTCATATAAAAAAACGTAAAATATATTAACCGCATAGCGTCTACGTGATGAATTCATAGATAACGATAAAGAAAGTATAAGAAAGTTTTAGAAAGTATCGCCGACGGTGGCACGCCAGCAGGAAATGAACCAAGTTGGTGGAGCACATACTCAGCCTTTCAGGTTTACTTAATTTAGACTGGAAAAAATGAGTTAGTTAATGAGAGAGGAAGGAAGCACAGTATTCATATACAGTGCACTTAGTTCTGATCTACAAAAGCTGCGATTTTTAAAAAATGTAGAACTGTTTTTCAGCCTTTTTATAGACTGACATTTATGTTATCACTGTAAACCAAACTACTGTGGCACTTTGACCCGCTTCTGTCTTCGCGAACGCAGTTGAATTGAATATTTCATTGCCTCGCATAACAGCGATTCCAATACCGGTTTGAGAAATAAAATGTCTCTCGTTGTAAGGCTAACAGCGACCGAACCACACTTCATATCATAGACGGCGTATGGCAACAGAAAACAACACTGTAATAATTTCCCGAAAAGTGGAAAAATTCTGCAATATTTCTTAAGTATTTGACGTCTACGAGAAACGCTCATAGATAATAACAGTTCATGTATCATCAACCTTATGACCTCGTAACCTCGACGAGTGTTTGTCTGCCAACCAAGGTCGCCATACAATAAAATATTTATGATTTAAGAGAGACATTCAATAATTGGACTAATTTATATAGGAAATGACGCTGTATTTTTGAAAATGACACTTTTATGTCAACGAAATCCCCAATAATACTTATAATATTGTCCCAAAAATGAACTAGCTGTTCAGTAACTGGTGCAAAGAAGTCTTTCTTCGTCTGCTAGTTTGAGCTAGTTTCCCACAAATTATTTGACCTCGTTAATCTTACCTTTTTTTCTACATAATGACTCCTCGAGTGGATCAAACAAGTAAACATTGGAGAGAGCCAAATCCGTGTTGTAGGAAGAATGAGGTTGTATCTACCTGGTTGATCTACCAAACAATTTTTTCAATGGTTTCTTGGGTGAACTTGGTGGTGTGATGTATTGTCATTGAGCAATATCCGCGACCAGTTTTTCTCATTTCTCGGTTACTTCCTTCATCACCATGGCTCAATAGTATTAATAAACTTATTGCAACGTCAAACTTCCAAACAATCATAAAACTTTGGCCAACATAACTTTTATTTCGGATAGGTGAACTAGGGTACTTCAATTCCATGCTTTGTATTTTGGACTCTGCTTCAAAATTATGAAACTTCGTCCAGTTTCATCATACGTTAGAATTTTGTTTAGGAAAGGGTCACGCAATGTATAATTGCAATGTCGAGATTTTAAACAAACAATTCTTATTCGTTATTACTTCATGCCAGTGGTACCAACCTTAAGACATGAAAGCACCAAACACCTACTATAAAACTTGTTTTTATACATCAATTTTTATCTTTAATTTTTGAATGTTCCTCGTACTTAAGAAGAAAAATAATTTATATGCAAAGTCTAAGATAATTCTAATAATTTTGAAATTATTTTCTAGAGCAACTGTAATTATACGTATATACTCTATTTATGTTTGCATCGAGACATATGACAAGTAATGAAAAAATTATGTTTCAAACGCAAAGAGTTTAAAGAATTAAAGCAATGAATTCATATATTATTAATTCAATTAAATTATTTAAACCAGATAACATTACTTCAGACAACGTTAACTGTTTGAAACTACTACTACTATAAAATAATAATAATATATTCATAGTAATCAACAGTCATCGCGGATATAATTTTCTGTATTCATATTATTTAGTGATGGCACATTTTATTATTATTTATTTGAAAAAGCTGTGATATTGTAGTTGTGGGTTATCTTGTGATAAAATAACGACTTTAGAAAGAGTGCCTTTTGAAAACAAACGTGAGTCTGATTTGCGTAGTGAAAATAGAACGTTGCCTGTAAACTGAAAGCTTAAGTTCATTTTTCTTTACTCTAAAACCAATTTATTCCCCAAGATTTTTTATGTAGTAAAAAGCTTTAGTTTTTTGAAGGTATTAGAAAATCACCCCACTACACCTTCCAGAGAGGGGAATCTCATCTAAAGCCGTTATAATTTAAGCAAAGTTTTAAATTTTAGCAGTAACTATAATTAAACGTGTCAATAAATGCATTTTTTGGTATTTAATAAATCCTGAAATTTGTCCCTGTTTATTAATATATTATAATTTACTATAATATTAATAGTTATTTGTCTCTGGTTACATCTTTTGAAAAATACTAACGAATGTTAATAATTTATGTTACAGCTACATATGGAGGAATACTTGGATTGATGATGGGTTTCAGCCTTATAAATTTCGTCGAAATTTTCTACTTCATACTTCGTCCAGTTATGAAGTTATTATTTGGATTACTATTTCACCTGAAGTCTTCGCTTATGCACAGAATATTTTAATTATTTTCAAATGAATTAGCACGTATAAGTCAACATAGCACCCTAACGTCACCAAGAGTCGAAGAGTTAAGAAACTAGAAGCATTATTTTAGAATGCAAAACGCTTGATGCAATTATTGTGTTAGTTACCATTTAATTAGTTATGAGCATGAATTAGACTAACGATGAATAGAAGTTTGTTGTGTTCGTGCTGTTAGAATAGAATAATAATCATATTCTGTAAATCCTGTAAAGAAGCAAAGCTTCAAGGATGTGGAATAAGTCAGGATGTACATTTATTACATTATTTTATTATATAAAAGATAAATAAATATACTTATAGCAAAATTATATAACCAAATAGAAAGGCGATTCCAACATTATAAACTAATTACTCGTCTCCGATTCTTCTATAAATTCCTTTACTGAATAGAAGGAGTGGCTAAGCAAAAATGAGGATAATTTAGACTTAAATTTACCTTGGTTATCGGACAACTGTTTAATTCTATGCGGCAGTCTGTTGAAGATGGATATCCCAGAATAATGCACACCTTTCTGTTTTACATTTTTTGGCTGAAATATTCAATAACAGGGTTATATGCACAATCACAACTCGTGCTCACCTATATGGAAAGTGTTAATATATTAATAGAATATGTTTTCTCGTCCAGCCTGGATACGAATTTCCTTGTTTTTTTATTAGTTTAAAATTATTCAGCTTATGTATTTACTTTGAGAAACTTACCCCACGATATGGTTTTGCTTTTCCTTTCTTACCACTTACAAAGTTTACGGTATGGTTAGAATGAAACTACAATTCTTTCCAAATGGGAGATTACTTGACCTCGAAGCTCTTTCTTGTGCCGTAGAATTAAATTCGTGCGACCTTGTCACGTATTATTTGTCCACGCAGCTAAGCTGCTGAAGTTTGTTGTTACTGACTTCTGGCAACGTTCGTCTCTTTATCTACTATTATTCCATAAAAGGTAGAACGGCTCCCATTTCAAAACAATTATTCAGATGTTTTTAATGTTGACAGCGCCGAGAGGCTGTAAAAATGTGGACGGAATTAAGCCAAAAATTATAGAAGAGTACATCGCAAAGGTGCATTCACAACAACGGTCAGTAGGCACAATCTTCAGGAGCATAATCGTCTTAGCTATCGAAGAAGTTGTTAATTTTATAAGGATTTATAAGATAGAGAATATAACGCGCATACCTAAACACGAGATTACCAAAGTTTTGTATGTAGCTTTCTAATTCCTTCACGTTAAACCCATTATATTATTTTATAGTAACGCATAGAGAATAAGAATATTAAGGAATAGTATTGAATATATATATATATATATATATATATATATATATATATATACTGTAACATAGGCTCCGGTTGCGACGTCTAAAGGTAACGTAACGCCCGAACTCGGCGAAGCAAACGTTACTAAAGTATTATGTTTGGTTCAACTGCTCAGCTTTCTCGTCTAACCTCCAGTTATTATTATGCGTGTGTCAGGTAATTTTACGATGAAAATCAGATAAAAAGTTTATATTGAAACAACTGTCCATTTATTGAGAGCTATGAGATTAACAAAATCCCTCAGAGCTTAATTGGGTTTTTCTTTCTGAATGTCGCCGAGATCAACCTTCTCAAATTTTGCCTCGTGGTGAACTCAAAAATATAAATCAAATAACAGTCTGGCGTCCGACACCTCGTCCTACAGCCGTGTCTTGTCTCGAAACCCACTACACCAACTTTCTCCACAATGTTCAAAAGGGTTCATTTCTATATCACTTTGTCCAAGCTTTTCCAAGTTTTCTTTTTCATCTCTTTGCTGACAGCTAAATTCTTCTTGTTTTCCCACTTGAACTCTTGGTTAATCTGTATCAACGAAATTCTTATCTCCGTAGAGGTTGGGTACCTTGAGCAGTTTGAGAGGTGTATGTTCGGGGGTCGAAGACCTTTGACATACGGTAAGAGTTGTCCGCTGATCCCATTGGACCAGTCGGCTAGCTGCCTCTCAATACTGATCTAGGCATGGAGGCGGGTTTGTTGCGTTCCCACAGCAATCCAGTCTCCCATCATCAGAAGGGTGCAGGAGTAGTACCCACTAGCCCGACCTACCTGATGCAGGTTTTCTAGGGTTGGTCCCTGCATCACCTTTAGGTGAAACACCGGGTAGGATCCTTACACTATAGCCTGGGGGCCCTAGTCAACCCTGGGCTACCTTGCTCTACCTTCCACACCCCCCCTTTTCAAGTCCCTTCCTATGCTATTAAACGGGAGTTGCCTGCTTCAGGATCACCCTCATGTAGCCTGTTAACCCCCCAAAAAAGTTTCTGGAGTACTTCTGTAATTTTCTTTTAGAAACCATTTCCTCTCGCTATCCATTCCACACCGCAGCTATTTTCTTCTCTGTCCGGACATGACGACTTCTCTCATTTCCTCTTCTTCCTTTTCGTTTTCTCAACTGATAAAAAAAAATCAAAACAGATATGGTACTATTAACAGTTATATCGGAATTTGACGTTCGGGAAAGACACCCGATAATACAAAACTCTCATATGATTATAAATAGTTTCAACAAAGGCCCAAAGTAAATAAATCATTTTACGTTTTCTGTGTGTTGCATATTCGTCTGTTAAAAAAAATCAAAAATATTAATCCTAGTCCGTAGCACCATCTGCTAAGACCATGCATTTCAAATATAATTTATTTTATTTTCGATGTTTTCTATCAGTTTTAATTAGAATTAGAATTTCAAGATGAAACCAGAACTGAGGTATCTGGTATTCAGATTTTATATTACCGATTTAAAGTCGTCACCCCTGGGGTTATTGGCTGCCTTTACAAAATTGATAACTGCACATGGTATAAATTCACTTCGTTGAAAGACTGGATGGTTTCTCTTCTCTCGGTGGCGTAATTTGCACAATCGAATAAAATGTGGCGTATCGTTATATGGGTGTTACAGGTTTCACATACCGGTTGGAGGGATCTGAAAAATAGAAATGAGTGTGTCAGAAGGGTGTGTAGTGTTCATATTCAGATTTGTAATTGTAATGGGTAATAAAAACTTATTTACGGTCACTGTTTTACAAGTTATCATATTTTAAAAGAGGTAGCTTTCGGCAGTTTTACTGCCATATTCATCAAAATACTTATACACTATTTTATAGTATCCTTACTACCCGTACAAAGTATGTTGTTAATATATAAAATATTTGGTGTTTTTCTACACGTCGTCCGTTACAAACAACAAGTTTTATAAGGACAATACTTATATATTAACGTACTTTGTACGTGCAGTATAACTTCCGAAAGCTACCTCTTTTAAAATATAATAACTTGCAAAACAGTGACCGTAAAGGAGTTTTTATTACCCATTACATCAACATTTAAACGGTCATAGAACGCAATGCATTTGTAATTGTTCATATTTCTGTTTCATTGACAATGAATTTCTTAAATATAATGATTTACTTAAAATAATTGATGGTCTATAGTTGAAATAAAGGCTTCATCTAAACATTGATGAAGAAATTGTACTGTTCAGTAATAATTCTGAAATAATTTCTGAGAGGAAAAGTATCAGCAGCAAATGGCATGTAATTTTAAATAATGCTGATGAGTTTTAAAATATTTCAATACTGATATCTTTTGTGTTGCTTATTCTTGAAACTTGGGTATATTGTGAACGAGTTTTCAGTATCCTGAACGCCAAGTGTTGCAAAGACATATAAAGATGTTTCGTCGAACATATAAGAAGCGAACTTATAATTTATTTTAATGTAAATGAAAAGTATTTTGATTACGCTGAAGAAATCGAAACTGATACAGCTTTTCATAATTGGCTAAAAACCAGTAATAATATGATTTATAAATAAATAATTTTTAAAATATACTTTATTATTTGATATAGTGATATTCATTTATACAATTAACATATTTTCAATAAAATGCTATTTTCTTTCTTTTACTTTTTCTTAAGAAAAATTTATTAAATAAACCCACACTAAGTGGGAAGTCAATTTGCGTGTTATTTTTCTGTCGTAACTGGATAGGTACAGTCTCTAACTATTCCTTGTGTCAATAAATTAAATTCTTCCTGCAGTGTCACATATTATTGTCCACGCAGCTGAAGAAAGGGTTGTTAAGGGGGAATTCACTAGATATGGCAACGTTTGTCTATTTCTCTGTTCTCATCGCTGGACGGCAAATCGTTTCCCATTTGAAAAAGGCTATAGATGGGTTACTCATCTTACGATAAATTTTATTGGACAAGCGTGCAAGCTATGTTTGTATATAAATTTTTCGACGGTGTACTTTTTTTGAACTTATGGAGTTGGCAAACCTAGCTATAGCACATAAACATATATGCACTATCCGCCACTGCTGGGAAATAATATTGTTATACAAATGCATCTTTAAGTCAATGTGGATTTGCGGAATACTATTACGGGGTTTCACACGGTCGTCTAATCAAAACGTTGTACTAAGAATATAATTTAAAATTCTAAGCTCCATCACTAATGCATTTTGGTTTGTGTCGAACTTCACCCGGCACAAAGATCTTAATAAGCCATTCATTGCTGAGGAAATGAAGAGATTCTCAAGAACTCTACTTTTTACGTACTGGAGGACACGACAATAAATTAGTAGCGAAAATAGTCAACCCTCCAGAGGTAGAGACACCTAGAAGAATGTGGCCTCCGGACCTGAAGCCAGAGATGCACAACATGAATAAAATAAATTAAATATTTACTTTGGTCAATGGAATACTACCCTACTCACGCCAAGACGCTGCATACAATTTTATTATTAAAGTACAAATGTTGTAAATTACCAACCTAATAAACAGAAAAAAATTCATTACGTTCCATGTCTATGCTTTTATCTTGAGTAATCCAAAAGTTATAGCAGAATGTTCGCCTATTTATTTCCGTGTGTTATTTTATCTTATTTGATTTCTGTTTCCTGTTTTTAGTAAATTATTTCGTGAGTTTCTATTTTACATTGGTCGAGTCGCGTCAATAAACGGATGTCCCAGCTCATTATTTCGCTTTACTCATCGTCGCTATTCCTGTTCGAATATTCTAGAACGTTCTCTACGCAAGTACAGTATAACCCCGGCTAACCGAACTAAAGGGATGAAGACGTTTAAGATAATTTTTTCGGTTAACCTGCAGTATTTTGTATTCTAATTACAGAACATATTTTTGAAATGTTTTGAAGGCCAAATCTCATTGTACGATATAGGCCCTACCTCTGTTCGTTGTTTAAATTAAAATAAAATTTAAGGATTATATTTGTAGCACTATAATACAGGCTGCTTAAAGTTGTATGGAGTGTGGCGTTATATGGATATGAAACGTGGATGATAGGAGTTTCAGAAAGGAAAAGAATAAAAGTTTTTGAAACGTGGTGCTGAAAATTACTAACTAAAAAAACTTAATAATTTTTGTTTGCTTCTAGTGTCCCTCCCAGCGTTTCGAAGCAGCTATGTCCCACCATTTTTCAGATGTTTTTATTTATGGTGTTTCCAGTGTTTTTCTATGGGTTTTTATACAGCTTCCTCTATAAATTTAAATTTAAACTTCACTCATTCTGAAACGTTAGAAAACCAACTCTGTAATTAGCCGCAACAGTTTCCAATAAACTTCCTTTTCAACTTCTTGGAAAGTAATCACAAAATGCTTCCACTTCCACAATTATTTCCGTGCAATACAGTACTATTTTTAGGAATTGCGATTTTCAGAGGCGCTTCGAATCAGTGGGGTTTTAGTTGACTCGAGTTCGGTTAACCAGGGTTGTACTGAAACTCGCTTTGCTGACCTCACATCCTGCCATCGGATTTTTCTTCAAAAGTTTTACTTATTTCTTTATCATCCGACAGAGAAATTTCCTCTCTGTTTTTCCATTGTGATCTGATTTTTCTATTACTTTTGTGTGAACTGTTATTGGAAATCCGTCGTTGTTCCGGGAGCCTCACTTGTTCGCTTGTCTTCGGGTACTTCTACTCGAGACATTAATGGGGTAGAACCGATGCTGGAAATGTTCCTGATTTTGCTTAATGTACTCCATCTGTTACGTCTTGTATCGCTCTGAGCCCAAGTAGCCTTCGAGAATATCCTATATTTCCTGTGCGACTGTACTACCAAGGACTGCAAAACCCCGCTGGTTTGCCCAGGGCTCGTCTACTTAAGGCAACTCCTATCATCCAGAATTTTATCAGACAAATCTCGTGTACCAACTGTATGGAGCAGGCGAGTGCAGTGTTTCCTTTCTTTGACCACCCTTACAAAAACGGCAACTTACAATTCACCTTCGACGTAGGCCTACATACGATTTAGAGTTGGTGTAAAAAGTTGGTCAAGTTACAGTTCTATTATAAAAGTTTAATTTAAACTATTTAAAATAAGTCTTACATGAAACTGAAAGGTAATTAATATAGGTTTTCTTATAAATATTCAATATGAGCACCACGGCACTGTGATATGCGCGAGGAAACCGCATATTACTTAAATAATGTATTCGTAAATTTGTTAATTAACGTAATATGGTAGGCGTTTCTCAACAAGCCAGAATTCAGACAATGGGAATTTTTGGAAAAATCATGGCTATATTCAGACGACAGTTGTGTTCTGAACAAAGGGCGGGATTTACCCTAAAGTGAACCAAGAATGATTGGTGAATAGAAACGGTAACGTATCAATTTTGACAGTGGCCATAATTTACCTCCAAGCTGGAGGAATTGAAGAGCTTTAGCTTTAACGAGTGAGAAAAGTTAGCTCTGAGTTCTTATGCAGTCCTATAGTTAAGTTATGTAACAATTATGGTTGAATTCCTAGTTGGAACAATTCAGAGGGCTGATGCAGATTAATAATTTGAGCTTTAATTATCACATTGCTACAACTATGTTGTTGTTGTATTCAGTCCTTAGACTGGTCTGATGCAACTCTCCATTCTAATCTGTTCTGTACAAACCGCATAACTCCCACATTCTCCTTAACCTGCTCAACTTATTTCATACTTGGCCTCCCTCTTCTGTTCTTACCCCACACGTCCCTCTAATGCTAATTTTACAATACACTCATGCCTTAAAACGTGGCCTATTAATCTATCCTTTATCTTGGTCAAAGTCCTCTTTATTGTTCTCTCTTCTCTTATTCTTCTTAGAACTTCTTGGTTACTTACTCTATACACCCATCTGATTTTCAGCACCACATTTCAAAAACTTTTATGCTTTTCCTTTCTGAAACTCCTATCGTCTACGTTTCGTACCCATATAACGCCACACTCCATACTAGTAAGCAGCCTGTATTGTAGGAAAAGTAGATTCGAGCGCGGAATCGAGGTACAGAGTCTGACAAGAGCAAGGTTGCGTTACTATCAAACAGCTTTGCAAGAACATCTCACCTGCGGTCAGTCCGCCGCTGGCAACGGAGGACGCAGCACTATGGAAAACAAAGCATTTAAATGAATTATATTATGACAAAGAATATCCGTACCTTTTCAGGGGAGCAGGTAGCATTTAAGAACCTATTATTTTAATAGCAACGATGCGTTTTCCTGCTCAGTCCCAAAGCAGATGCTCAGCCGAAGGGAAAAAGTTAATCCTTAAAACCATGCCGTCAAAGAAACAACCATATTTGGCCTAAGCGGAATAGGGAATGTAGAATGCATAAAAGGAGAAAAAAGTTCTATTTTAGAAGAGATGCAAATTCAGAATATACCGTGGGCTTTTAGAAGATCACCTAATAAGAAAGGACTCCACGTGGAGTAAAAGGTGGATAACAATTGGCAGGATTTGATCAGGTGATTATTTTTACCTGACCAATGATAGCACTGCAGTAGTCCACTTTTGAGAGGACTAGACGCAAATATCCAGCATCCTAGGAGAGAAGTTCTGATCCTGCGTCCAGCGAGCTTGATCAAGGCCAACGCCGGAATAAATGTAGTTTCTTTTAAAACATTGAAGTAACACAGAACTGATACAGCTAAAGGGTATCAGAGAATATACGACGGTGTCTGGTTCTTTGATATAGAAGGTCAGGCTGACATTGTATACACTGGAAAAGCAACCCACGGCAAGGTACAAGTAGTGAAAGTACTCAAGTACCGAATTCAGTAATTCCTGCGTTTCAACGGAAAGGTCTGTAACACGAGTCACAAAAATCCTTTACGTCCCACGGGTCGACGAGAAGGTGACGCAGTTCCAGGAAGACTTTCAGCTATGACAAGTTCCAACATAGCAACAATCAAGGAAACCGGGGACGAAATCGTGCTCACTCGTGAACTTCAATAGTCGTCTGAAACTTTTTTTCGCTAAACGACGGCGCCCTGAGGAGAATAAATTGTATTTATCCCTGTCTCATGCACGGGGACGTTTACAATCAATGTAAAGTTTACCAGTGGTATATTTTGTTTTTCTATTCTTTAATTCACTCAATTCATCAGTAGATCAAATTATTTAATATCTTAAATAATGAAATCTTTTTATATTCATTAATTTGATTTTGCAAATAAACTTAAGTTAATTTCGAAATCCGAATTAATTCCACTGCCTCTGCTACGTGTTTGTTACCTTAACGCCTTATTAGAGAGCTTTTCTCTACAGATTGAGTTTAGTTTTCTCTTTTAGCCTATTATAAAGTTTTTTTTAAATCTATCGTAGAGATTTCAATCAGAGTATGCAATCTGACTCGACTTCCATCTTCAATAAATGTGAATTATAAACTTAAAATGTTAAATAAATTCAATATTTTAACAAATTCATCTATTATCTTCTGGTGAAGTGCCTGTGACAATATGTGTCCTCTTTTATATGTTTAGTGTTGGTTGCCTGAATAGCAATGTCTGTTAACGAAACGTCGTTGAATTACTGCGTTCTCACCCGGTTGAAAACCCGATAAAATATTGTTAATAAATATTTAAGTTAGCCATTCCTTCAACTCGACATGATGTTTCTTGCTTAGAATACCCCTAAAGACGAATACTTCAAAATTTGATTTAACAACTGTTAACAAATAAAAACCTTACGCTTTGCCGACGATATTGTAGTATTAGGAAAATCAGAAGAAGATTTGGAAACCATAATAAATGGCATGAACGTAGTCCTGGAGAAAAAGTTCAATATGAGGATTAATAGAGGGAAAACCAAGGTAATGAAGTGTAGTATGGGAAACAGTGGAATAACAAAGGGTGTTACATTGGGAAGGGAAATATTTTGACGGAAGTTAAGGAATTCTGCTACTTGGGAAGCGTAATAACTATGGAAGATAGGATTAAACATAAAGAGTAGGATAGCACAGGCAAGGAAGGCTTTCGCGAAAAAGAGGGATTTACTTACGGGTAATATAAGGCTGAATATTAGGAAATCGTTGCTAAAAATGTTTGTATGGAGCGTGGCGTTATATTGGTGCAAAAACATCGACAAAAGGAGTTGCGGAAAGGAAAATAATAGAAACCTCTGAAATGTGGCGCTATAGGCGAATGCTGAAAATCGGATAGGTGGATAGAATCACAACGAGGAAGTTCTAAACAGAATGGGGGAAAAGCGAAAAATATGGAGAACATTGACTAAGAGAAGGGAATAGATTAATAGGCCACGTTTCAAGACACGAGGGTCCTGTAAAATTAGCATTAGAGGGAAGTGTGTGTGATAAGAACAGAATAGGGTGGCCAAGGATATAATACGCTAAGCAGATTAGGGAGGATGTGGGTTGTGCTTGTTATAAGGTAATGAAAAGCCTTGCGCAAGATAGGTTAGTATGGAGGGTTGCATCAAACCAGTCTTAGAACTGAATACCACAACAGCAAATATTTTATAAGATTGCAAGTAGACAGTGTCCTAAGAATGACGTTCTTACGCTAAATTAAATTTGTAACTTGTTGAAACTTTTTATTATTTTAGGTAGAAGAAATGCTTGGAATTGAAGTGTTGGAGAAAAATTGAAAAATTCAAGAGGAAGGGAATGGTAAAAATATGTATATACTTGCCTAAAATTAATGTTGGCAACAATGAAACTGGATAATATTTTCGTTGTGTATATTTACTTTCTTCATTATATATGGCATTTTTGCCTATCTGGGAAGTTTATACCGTGTCGTACAAAAGGACAATAAACGTTTATTATTGAGCCTGATTGTATACTAAATATGTATCAATGGTATATACTTAACATCTCATCAAAATCTCCAGGAAATTAAATCTATTTTTAAACACTTGTTAACTTCTAAATAGAGGTGATGTGTGTGATTTAGGGATTCTTTCGATAACCCGTACGAAAAGAAACGCTGGATTCAAAAAATAAAAAACATGCTTAATGGTAGCGTTAGTGCGTATTTATAGATAAAGTGTACTGAATGAATATTCAACTGTCCTTCAGTGTAAGCTGCCAAGTGAATTCTAATTATTTTCTAACTTTTCCCGCTTTCAGTTCGGTGTTTGTCTCTGTGATGAAACTAGTTTTTTTTAATGTTAGTTAATTAATATCATTGGAGATGTCATTGTGTTGTATCTTTGGAATTTAACATGTGTTTACTGTCTAGATCTCTATTGTCAGTCAGATCGACAGATGCGTTGGATACGGAAGAGAAACTGAAAAATGTGTGCATATTTACATAAAGTCGCATATATTTCGTGTAATACAATGAACTTCGAAGACTGGTTGCTCATTTCAAAAAACCACAGGCAATAAACCATTTGGTAGAGAATGAAATTAATCATTTGTGTGGCCGTCGGCAGTCCAATTTAAGTAAGTTATTCTTAATGTATTATGTTAATTGGAAATTTGATAAAAATTTATGTAATAGTTAGTATTATTTTATACAAATGTTTGCATAACTCCGGAAAGGAGAGAAACATCGTATTGCATATTGAACCGTTGTGAGAAGATAGAAAATTTGCTTTAATCTGTAAGCATATTCTGTGACCGTGTTTGTTATATTTAGCCCTTGAAGAGAACAAGATTTAAATATTAAGCTAACATGTAGGGTCATAGCTTCTCAATAAAATATTATCAATATCAGAAACTGTTATAAAGTTTTTTCCCTACTATATTTATCCATCAATTGTCAGTTCAACCTATTCTAAGATAATGATAATTAATTTTGTTTGTATTATACAGACAATTTTGTGTTATGTTATGGCTGTTTAATAGTGAGAGTAAAAATGGAATATTATGTTAATTTTATCTGTTAATTGGCTACCTCTTTGTGTCATTAGTATACATTTAATATAAATTTTATATTTTTAATAAATGAGATTTTCATTTCACATGAATAATAGAAAATCAGTTTCAGTGTAGGAGTATATGGACAAGTATGTTTTATAGGTTTTTCAGTTAAATGGCAGCTAGTTGTGTGCCAGGAGTACTTTTATTATAGATGTCTTTAAAGATTAATAGTGATATTAATTTAGAAGACATTCTATAAATATTATGTTTAAGTTGTTAATCAGTGTACACTAAAATATTATTAACATATTTGATGGTGATCATTCACTTTCTTTCTTGTACGACTTTTGCGTGTGTGTTGATTGTTACTTAATTGTTTTAAAGTATTAATATTTATATTCATCATAGACTACTGAAACCTTTTATTTGATCTTATTTCAGAATATATAATCAAGATGGATGACAGTATTGAATGGTTATATGAACTACTTGCAGAAGTGCAGCTGGAGCAGTTCAGTACCAGAATCAAAGATGAACTTCAGGTAAAAATTTTACTCCGACCTATTATTTATAGTTTTCCTATCAACCTATCTGGCATTACAGAAACACTGTGACATCATTGGCTTGGTGGGGGAGAGGGTTTGGTTATATCGGAATGCTACTTGTGCCTATTTTTTACCGACATCTACATCTTAAAGAAGATTGTTGGAGTGATTGTACAGCAGAAAAAGAAACTTAATTCCAGTTGTTTAAAATCAAAATCTACTAAAAGTTTTTTGTCTGTTTAATTTTTGAAATTGGAATTCAGTTTCTTTATCTTTTCTATACTAATGCTGTTGTAGTATTCAATCCTAAGGCTGGTCTAATGCAACCCTCCATGCTAACCAATCTTGCACAAGCCTTTTCATTTCCACATAACTACCACATCCTCCTAATCTGAGTAGCGTATTCCATCATTTGCCTCTGTCTTATATTCTTACCGCACACACTTCCTATAATGAAAATTTTAATATACCCTCATGTCTCAAAACGTGGCCTATTAATCTTTCCCTTCTCTTGGTAAATGTTTTCCATATTGTTTGCTCTACCCCTAATCTGTTTAGAACTTCCTCATTAGTTACTCTATCCACCCATCTAATTTTAAGCATTCTCCTATAGCACCACATTTCAAAGGCTTCTATTCTTTTCCTTTCCGCAACTCCTATTGTCCATGTTTGCACCCATATAACGCCACACTCCATACAAACATTTTTAGCAACAATTTCCTAATATTCACACTTATACTACCCGTAAATAAATTTCTATTCTAATAAGATTTTATTTTGTCTTCTGGATAAAAATAAACTATTTAATGTATTATACCTTTTGTATTCAATAATTGTTTACTCCAACTCTTTAGACAACTACTAAAATTTACTTTATACTTTTCTCACCTCTCAACTTATTTAATTAATTATTGATTTGCCTTTCCCATGTTTTATATATATAAAAAAGATAAAACGGAATTTCATGCGTCTGTTGGTAAGATGTTCTATTGTATACACTCTTAAATGTTTTCATTTTAAATCCCAATCTTTTGACACATTTGTACATACAGTATCTTTGCCACTGCAGTTTGTTTCACTTTTTATTTTAGCCAAAAAATTGAAAACTAATATTTTCCATTAATTTGTTTTTGTATTTTAACCAGTCTTTTAAAAAATATATTTAACAAGACTTGTACTCTATTATAAAATCAGTGAAATAAGTATACATTTCTTTACTAATATTTAATAGGTTACAGATTTGTTTATTTTTATTTTGGAAGGTTACGAGGTTGTCACATTTTGAATATGTTCAACCAGAAGATTTGGAGAAAATTGGAATGGGAAAACCTGGTATTCGTAGACTTTTAGATGCAGTGAAAAAGAAAAAAACACAATTATGGAAGCGTAATCTTTTCACAAAGTTAATGCCAGCTACTGGAAAGCAACAGTCAAATACATCTTCTAGACGAGAATTTCCTGAAACCAATCTCACATGTCTAATTCAAGAAAAAGATGTCAGGTAAGGTTTATCAATGATGGTTCATAATTTTTAAAATATTAAAGAAATGAATGATAATTATGTTAATTTTCTGTTTTTATGGCACAACATTTTTAAAATTTTTATTTAGGACTTGTTTCCTTGGCCATCTTATTTGTGTGTTTTGTTCTTTAGACTGTTGAATAATTTTATTTTTAATCAAAAAATCATATTTATTTGTTTATCTATGAACAAATCATATACTGCTTTCTGAAATATAATATTTTAAAATTAGTTTATCTGGTAAACTTGGTGATGGATCCTTTGGAGTTGTAAGACGAGGTGAATGGACTACACCATCTGGTCACATCCAGCCTGTTGCTGTTAAAATTTTAAAGCAGGATGCACTTACACAGCCTGGAGTTTTTGAAGATTTTGTAAATGAAGTTCAAGCTATGCACACGCTGGATCATCCAAATTTGATAAGGTAGAAAATACATTTTACAAGTTTATACTTTAACATGATCTTAAGGTTTATAGTAAATATGTTGATTGAAATATTTGTTTAAGAAGTATATAATAATTTTAATGTAACATTTTGTCAGTATTGTATCTTTGAAATTACAAAATTTCATTTTAAAATTAGTCCAAACATATTTTTAGACCTGTGTTACAGATAATATTGATTTTATAAATATAAAATTTGTTCAAATGAAACAAGTCTTTGATTTTTCTTGGCTTTGGGTGTTGTCATTTATTGGAAGATAAGTGTATAGATGTGCTTATGATGACTATATCTGTAAATTACAATATCATTCATTTTCTTCTATCTTTATAATGTTATGTGTATTAATTTTTATGTTTTCAGTCAAAATTCTGTTTTAAATACTTTGAATTCTTTGTTTTTAGGTTATATGGAGTTGTCCTTTCACATCCTATGATGATGATAACAGAATTGGCTCCTTTGGGCAGCTTGTTGGATTATTTGAGAAAACAATGCCAACATAGTCCAATAACTAGTAGGTTTCTTGAAATGCTCTTACTCCATCTTATTGTGTTTTAATAGTTTATTTAAAAAATTATATGCAGATGAAATATGAGTGTTCTGGACATTTGTTATTAAATTTCAATAACAGAATATTGTGACAGGGTCTACCTTGAGTTTATAGTATATTATAACTTAAAACTTCCATTTGTAATGTATGAACAGTTCTCGGGCTTCTAACCGAATGGAATTTACATAGAGCTTTTCTGCCATATAGAGTTCAACATGTATTATAACCTGGCAACAGTTTTATGCTAGTGAGTTTTGCACTTGCTTTTTGTTATGAACAAAAATATTATTAATTCAATTAGGGAAGATAGTTGATTAGTAATATATCAGAATTAATATATTTTTGAATAAAAGCTAGGTTAGCATTGCTACTTTCACCAAAAAAACTTACAATTTACATAGAAAATGAACATATAAGAGGTGTATTTTTATTCAGTAAATAAATATTTATTGTTGCCTAAGCTCATAATGACCCAGGTGGAAGACCAAGAGTTACTTATTCAGCTTATTCACTGGGAAAACCATATTTAGTATATATTGTTGAGTTATATTTTTTATTATTTCAGTGCTGTGGGACTATGCTTTGCAAGTAGCAACGGGCATGGCATATCTTGAATCAAAACGTTTTATCCATCGTGATCTTGCATGCCGAAATGTATTGCTTGCTTCTGCAGACAAGGTATTCACCAATATTTTTGTTGATTTTTAAGTAACCTTAGCAATTATATCTTAGAACAGGCAACATAATCAGTTTCATCCATATGTGCATAATATATTAATATTTTTGAGTAAATTAATGGTTCACAAAATCATTTATTATTGGAGTTTAGTGATCAGTTCTTGAAAAGTAGGTAAGTTAAGTATCTTCTATCCATACCAATTCAATTAACCTAACTACTAGTACTAGCCTGACGATATTTGCCGTCGGCACACCTAACAAAAGCGCGCCTAGATTGGTCATAATTCTGCTGTGCCGTTTTATTTTAAGAAATCCGATTGGTTTAAAAGAGTATTTGTGGGGAGGAATATGTAAAAGCTAAGAGGAACAGACACTTAAAAATTATACCACTAAACGGATGCCAATTCACGGCAGTCTTGAACTTTTAAAATCTGGTCAATCAACTTCAACTGCGTCGACGCCACTGCTATGAGCGCCCATTGCCGTGCATTAACCAACAAGATGTCAACGTTAAGGAAATGCAAAGTGATTCCAACACCCTTTAAATCTTTTAGTAAAACAAATTTTCACTGCAATAATTCTCCCCATTTTAATTCCCTGATCAGAAGGACTCTCATGTGACTGATTAAAGCCGTGGAAATGATCTAAATTAAACCCAATTGCCCAATTTTGATTAAATTAATTGCACCAATCATAAAATTCTTTCTTTTAATTATTTTTGTATTTTGTTGTTAATAAATTTCCTGTAATTTGTTTTAAAACAGTTCCTTTTCTTTCTTAAGTCCCCATCTATTAATTTATATATATATATATATATATAAATATGAGTCAGGAAATGACATTGTCATGTTTATTAAAACAATTAATGGGGAAAGGATAGCTAGGAAGACATTTCCAGTGATCGGCTAGCCGACTCAGTGATGAAGGGGGCGGTGTCTCCGAAAATTCAAGTTCTCTCTAAACCTCACAAGGTGCCTACTATCTATGAACCTCAGGTAAGTCGCCTACTTTCTATCTCTCTTTCCTTTCCCTATTAATTGTTATATATGAGTCAGGAAATAACATTGTCATGTTAACTAAAACAATTAATAGGGAAAGGAAAGAGAGATAGAAAGTAGGCGACTTACCTGAGGTTCATAGATGGTAGGCACCTTGTGAGGTTTGGAGTTCTTGAATTTTCGGAGACACCGTCCCCTTCATCACTGAGTCAGCTAGCTGATCAATGGAAATGTCTTTCTAACTTTCTGATGAAGGGGGCAGTGCCTCCGAAAATTTTAATTGGATAGAAAGAAAGAAATATTTGGGAGAAAGGCAGGAAATTCGCTCTTTAAATCATATGTATGTCATAGAATCATGCACAAAGAAATACATGTGTTAAACATAGAAAGAAATGTGACCAGGACTCGAACTCGAGGGATGGAAGAATTAGTTCTATCCAATGTGTGACTTCGTCACTTGTCCAATATATAATTTATTTGTAATTTATCCTTGACTTGTGCTCCTAATTCTTCCATCCCTATTCTCTATCCATCCTAACTTGAAAACCTAATATATTGACTGAAAATGTTTAATTGGCTGTACTCAATGTGGTGGCGGAAATGGTAAGGCGCACATCACAGCTCTAGTGGCGGTTACACTACTTATTTCACGAATCCATATTCTAGTCCTGGCCAAATCAAATATTTTTAGGCTTTCTTCCTTCTTCCATTCCTTTCTACACTTAACATATGTATTTCTCTGAGCATGATTCTATGCCATACATATGATTTAAAGAGCAAATTTCCTGCCTTTATTTCTTTCTGTCCAATTGCATTGGATAGTGAGTAAGGATAGAAAATGAGGGAGATAGGTAATATATTTTTCAATCAGATGTTTGGTACCGATTTATGCTCAGAGAAGGACATATGTTAAGCGTAGAGAGTAATGGAAGAAGAAAGAAAGACTGAAAATATTCGGCACCACTGGGACTCAAAAACAATTAATAAGGACGGAAAAGAGAGGTAGGAAGTTGTTGACTTTCCTGAGGTTCACAGATGGCAGGCACCGTGTAGGGTTTGAAGTTCTTAAATTTTTGGAGGCACTGCCCCCCTTCAGAATTTCAGGATGACAGTTCCAGTGATTGACTAGCTGTCACATCTAAGAATAATATGTGTAAATTATGAGTATAAATAAAGCCAACTTCAAAACAATTTTCCTCTTTTTGTATTCATTATTCTATTGCTTCTTTACTTCTCTTCATATTTGATTTTTAGGTTAAAATAGGAGACTTTGGATTGATGCGAGCTCTTCCGCATCAAGAAGATTATTATGTTATGACAGAGCACAAAAAAGTTCCATTCCCTTGGTGTGCACCAGAAAGCTTAAAAAGCCGTCAGTTCAGTCATGCATCAGGTATGGCTTAAATAGTAGTGTAGCACTGAGATGTTCAGCTATGGAATAATTAATCTTTCAAGAAATCATTTATCTGACTCGTAAATTTATAAATCAGCCAATATATTGGCTTTTTTATCACTGACATATTGTCTGATTTGTTTATTTGTAAATTAATATTTTATTTATGTAGCAGCCTTCAAAATATATCATTTGGACATATGTGTACACATTTACTTAACACAATAATTATAATCATGCAAGTGTTTTATGTCATAAAAGCAAACCAAACAATAATTTTGAAAGAGTAAATTTTGCTACTATATTGAGGCTTTGATGATGTTAAGGTGTAGACTTTTATTTATAGATACTTGGATGTTTGGTGTAACTTTATGGGAAATGTTTACATTTGGAGAGGAACCTTGGATAGGCCTTAATGGTACACAAATTTTGCAGAAGATTGACCGTGACAATGAAAGGCTTGCTCAACCTGAAGCATGTCCACCTGAAATGTACCAACTTATGTTGCAGGTATATAGAGTTTATAATTTGTCTGAGCAATGAGTAATAAATTAGAGTAATGGTTAAAATAAAGGTTTGTTAAGGACATGTGATAGTTCATAGCGGGTTGAGATATGAGGTTATTCATGAATATATTTTACTGACTAGAATATATACCATTCTATGAAGCTTCCATCGAGGTAAATTGTTCAAACTCTTGTAACATTTTAATGGACATCACTGCCATCTTCTGTATACTGGCTGTGTACATGTGTTAAAAAAAATCATGTGATTGGTTGTCACTTCAATAGGTGATGGAATGTTTGGCTCATGTCTTCACTTCACTCCTTCAACTTCCCTAGACTGTGATGCACAAGGTTAACAGGCTCTGTCCACTGCTTCCACTTCTTCAAATTTCCAGTGGCCAATAGGTGACACAGTATCATAATTGCAGGCTGGTGGTCAGCAAGTACCAGACAGCTAACATTAAAAACTAAATCTCTTTTCACGTTTCCTCAGTTACCTAACTTCTGTAATCTCCATAATTTATTGGAATCTATTCTGAGTCATGATTAATGCATACTCTACTATTCTGCCGTCTAAAGTAGAAAGGCAGTAAGTAAAAATTTTCAACTATTGAAAATGTTTCCCGGATAAATGTATTATAATTAATTTACAAGAACAAATTCATATTTCTTAGTATGGATAAAACCATTTTCAAGAAGAATATCCAAAGTTTGACCCCATTGAAAATTTAACTACTTGTAACTATAATCCTGTTCTAGTTTTGTGGAACTTTTGAATGATCTTGGTCTGAGGAGGAGAGTTCCATAAAAGAATACCTATATTGTGAGACTTTACCACATGACAAATGCAGTGGTTGAAGTACAAGATAAACTTACTCCAACTTCAAAAAGAGACAGTTGCTAAACAGACCATGAAAGGTTGTAATCAAGTGTGAAGTCAGAATATCTTCTCTATATAAATGTATTTTTGCTAAAAGAAATGTAGATACTAGTTTTCTATGACAATAACAAGGATCTCTTACATTTGTTTAAACATATAAAGTGTGAATAATAGTATTTTTCCGCCATTAATGTAATATATATGCGAAGGAGTTCAGTGATTCCTAGAGTGGTGTTTTAAATGGTATAGCAGATTTAGCCAGATGTAAATAAAATAAAAGATATAAAATATAAAATGCATGTGCTAAATATTAACCATTCTGTTAGTTAGAAGCATTAGTTTTATTGGTTACTTTTGTCTGTGTATTGGCTGCTACTTTACCTAAAATAATAGTTGTTGAAGGTTGGAATAGGTAAATAATATGAGTGATGGTAAATGGTGGTCGTTACATCATTGATTAAATAACATGAATATTTAACAGATTAAAAACAACAGTTTATGATACCACTACTTCTGCTACTGAGATTCTTTTATTCTGTTTATAAATAAACTACAAAGAAATGGAATAATTTATTTAAAAACATTTTGTCCCCCAACTTTTGGGTCCACCTCAGTTTTTTTAATTAAAATATAACTGCAATGTCCAGGGCAGAAAAATTTAATTATTTTGGTTATTTTTCTGTTTTCAGTGTTGGGCCAAGATACCTACTGATCGACCAACCTTTCTAGCTCTTAAAGATTTCTTATCTGAATCATTTCCACCAGTAATGAAAGCTCTACAAAAATTCAGTGAGCCAGAAAAGATGATTATTGAACAAGGAGACACAATTATGATTATTGATGGGCGGTAAAGTATAAATCTGTATAATTGATATAAGTTTTTAGTACTCATTATCTTATATCACATTCAGCAATACTAGTTCATAAAGTTGGGCATTACTCATTAGTGTAAATAAAATTATAAATGATTTCTATGATACATTAAGTATGCATTGGCAATTTTTTGGATAGCTTGTATTATAAAAATTACTATAAATTTTATTTGCATACATATTTACTTTTATGAAACTACTGCAAAATTTGGTCTTTTTATTATCTACTTCTTAATTTTTTTTATTAAGAATTTATTGTACTTTTATTTTTGAATAATAATATGGCAGGAGTGTTTTCAAAATGGTGGAATATTTGCTTATCAGTCTACACATGATATGCATATACAAAATATGGGAAAATAGTACATACAATTGCTGTGAAAGGCTAAAGAGGAAGGTGGTGGCTTACCTGATATTGAAGCTTGGCTCCTCATTGAGGATAGTATATAAATCCACAAATTATCAGAGGGAGACACCACATACTGTATATAATTAATAAGGTTAGGAAAGAGAGAGATAAAGGTGGTGGCTTACTTGGAGTGTAAAGCTGGCAAACACATTGATGAGTGTGCCCTGGCTGGCCATTGCTTGGGTTGCCAGCTTTACTCTTCCGTTAAGCCACCACTATAAGGATAGAAATGAGGGAGAAATGCTGCCATAAAATTATGCTCAAGGAAGGGCATATATATAGTGTTGAGAGGAATGGAAGGAGAAAAAAATAAAAGACTCAAAATATTTGGCACCGCCGGGACTCGAACCTGGATCATCACCGAACCTCTACTGTAGACGTAGAATGTCTAACCATTTAGGCTACTATCACAGACGGCGAATATCGTCAGTCTAGTGGTAGTAGTTAGGTTAATTTGTTATACCACGTCATGTTTCAAACATTAATTTGGTATCTATCCTATATGAATGTCCAAATAAATTCTTTATCCCTCTTCTCTATCCATCCCAACTCTATTAACCTTTGCTTTGTTTTGACTGCAAGATGTGTTGGAAGGAAAGTTTTACAATTTCAAAACTAATTCCCAATAGCTGCCCATGCCTGGAGCCACAACACTAACAATTTCAAACCAAGAATCAGACTAACCCCCCTTTCCCTATTCTTCATAAGGTGAGCTTCTATAGGAACTTTGCTCATTTGTGAGTTCGCACGTGGTTGTATGTCTGCATCTCTCCAGCCCCCATCAATTCTTTGCCCCTACCTTGAGAGAGAGAATTGGTGGTCTGGTTGAGTCTACTTTTTATCAGCAATTGTTAGCATCGCAGTACTTTTGACTGCTCATTCAACAGCTGACCGTCACTTGGAATGCTATTCCTAATCTTAATATGAAGGGGGCAGTTACCTCTGAAACTTTAAACTCTACACTCAGCCTGGTGCCTGCCAGCTTTACAGTTCAGGTAAACTACCAAATTTCTATCTCTCTTTCCTGTCATTATTAATTGTTTAATTAACCAGACTGTCATCTTCTGACATCTATATATATATATGAGTCAGGAAATGACATTGTCATGTTAATTAAAACTATTAACAAGGAAAGGAAGAGAGAGAGAGAAAGTAGGTGACTTACTTGAGGTTCATAGATGGTAGACTCTGCACCCAGAGTGCAGAGTCCTCAAATTTTTGGCAGCACCACCCCCATCATCAGAAGATTAGGAAAAGTATTGTGCGTGATGGCCAGCTGTCCAAAAGTTCACTTTCTCTCTCTCCTCTTCATGTTAATAATATATAATTTCAGAGATCGTTTCATATAAGTAACACTGTAACGAAGTTATAACCATAATGAGAAATTTATTTTGATTTTGTATTCTTCATTCACAATTATTGGTACAATTTTCTAGGGCTGAGTTGTATTGGTGGAAAGGTCAAAATCAGCGAACATTCCAAATAGGATTATTTCC
This sequence comes from Eucriotettix oculatus, assembly GCA_034510155.1. Taxonomy (NCBI): domain Eukaryota; kingdom Metazoa; phylum Arthropoda; class Insecta; order Orthoptera; family Tetrigidae; genus Eucriotettix; species Eucriotettix oculatus. The sequence continues at coordinate 145,513,874 of CM067376.1, read as the reverse complement.
TCGTTGCCTTGTAGATCCAATGAGAAAGAAGCAAGTAGAAGATATTAGCAAACCTTTACAAAATTCATTTATCCATACAGGTAAGAATGCACGTATTTTTCACAAGAATGGGTTTCATTTGAGAAGATATTAAACATTTTCAAATAAAAGTAATTAAAAAATATATAACAATAATTTTTAACTGATATTTTATCCCATGTTGACAACACTAACTGCATAAAACAAACATAAAATGTTTCCCTGTATTTTCAAATTTAAATTAATATATTTTTAATCAAATACTAATCAGTACTGAACATTTGAATAACTTCAAGTATGATATTCACTTCGGTTACTACTTTGTCATATGTACTATTTTCTATTTCCATTCTCCCACCTATTTGTTCATGATAATGGACAATCCATGCCGTAATTTTAATCTGTTAACTTAATTTCAAATCAACAATTAAAAGATTCTGTACTGCTCATTATGGTCTTTGGTGTTGGACATTTTATTATTTCTTTGATACAACCAAAATATAAGCAATTATATCAATAAATTTTTTTCTAACTCAATTCATAGGAAGATTTGAAACAAAGTTTCTGCCTTTTGTTTTAACCTGCGCTTCTTTAAACTAACTGTGACATTCAAATTTTGGAATAGCTGGAGCAATATATCACTTACAAGCAACAGTGAACATTTGTTCATAACTTTCATGTCCGGTACTGATTAGTAATATTTGAAAATGAATTAATGAATTTATTGATACTGCAATTGAGTTACACTTGGTGACAGTTACAAAAAATAAGCTTAAAATAAAGAAAGTGAATAGTTACAAATAATAATAATGTAAACAAACATAGAAAATCATAAATTACATCTTAAAGATAAAATTGAAGTACCACATTCACAGTGCCCACAAATGTTAGGGACTACTTTCTGCACTTTGTGTAGATGAGCCTCCAAATGTGGATTCTTCCCTAATTGTGCAGAAACCTGAAAAATTGCTGTTCACAGTCAATGATGTGTAAGAGCCTTTCTATGGGATCATTCAGTCGCTTAATGCAGAAACTGTATAGTTCATAATTTATATTTTCCTTTAAGTCAGTGTTTAATATTTGTCGTCTGAATACCAATTGATAGTCTTCAATTTTGTCAATGATATATACAGTTACATGTAAACACACACTAAATCTTTATTTAACAGCAGCTTTCAACATTCATCATCATATGTAATAAAGTAGAATTGAGTGCATTCATTTCAAATCTAATGCAGTTATACAGGTTGTTAAAAAATTTGATTTTTTACCAGTTTTTTAGCTTTAATTTACAATTTGTTGCTTTTATATTTTGTTTACATTTTCATTTTGTTATAAGAATGTATTTGTTCACAGATATGGAGTTTCTTGTTTACTTTAATTTAACATTCTTATCATATTCTATATTATTTAACAATACCTTTTGTTTTACTATCATATGTATGCCTTGCTTTAATTTCATAAGTCTTTTGTGCTTCTAAATACAATTTAAAACATTTCTTAGAATTTTTCTAAATTCCATATTTCCACTTTCATATTTATAACATATTTACCCTTTGGTATAGCTAAATTTTGAAAATTCCTATTGTTCTGTTGGTGTGTCTCATCTTATTTGTTTATCTGTAATGTATTCACATTAGTTTTTTAATTGCTCTAAAATATTTCATTATCATATCTTTCCTTTTCGCTTCACTGCTTTTTGTTTGGGTGAATTGTTCATCCATTGTACAACCATTTTTGGCGTTACTATCTATCTCTCCTAAAACTTTTACTTGCCTTCCTTGCAATCTGTTATTTTTCTTTCCTTTATTAAGTAATCCTTTCATGTCATTGATCACCATATACCATATTTTAAGACTCACATACGTGAGTACCAATAGTTATCAAGTGTATTCATCACCACAGTCTTCATTTTATACAATAACAACTCATTTGTAACTCTCAACATTGTGTATACAAAATTGTAAGCTGATTTTTTTCTGTATTGTCATGGTTGGTTGGATATAAAATTTAACATCACATCTGTGGTAGTATCTTTCTTATACCTACTGGTTATAAATCTTAAACTTTTTCTTTCTACTGTTGTGTATAAACACTTGATCTTGTTTTCCATCTCTTTTCCGTTAATTGTTAAATGTATACTGTTTAATTTTCCTAGAAATGAATCCACTTCTGTTTCATATTTATTGCAAAAATATTTACATATTTCACAATCTTCTCAGTTTTATTTCATCATTGGTTATAGCAGTATTCAATACAATACATCACTATCCCAGCTGCCTTCTTCAAAATGCATGCCCCCACAGGTACTCCATAAAGTTGCCTATAAAATATATCATTATGTTTGAAATATCTTTTGGAATATTCATTTTGAAGAATTAAAGTAAAAAGAAAATAGTTATGAGAAGGAAATTTAAATTGACTTTATATTTGTTGCAGGACATGGTTCACCATATGGAAAAACATGGGGTAGTCCAGAGTTTATTGATGAGGTTTATTTGCAAAATCCTATGGAACCTCCTGATATTTTAGGTGTTGCACAGGATTCAAGCCCTGCACCAAAGTTACCAGACAGAAAAAAACGTAAGACTTAAGATGTTTTGCATACATAAATATATACAAACTTTAAATTTGAGGTAAGATAAAACGTGACTGCATATTATGCTATTTGGCTGCAGTCCCGAGGAAAGGGGCAGCATGTAACAGGGTTGTTACTGTCTGGCCTTGCAGATTATTGATATATGGTAAGGCGAATCAGCTGCTCTCTATTTTTCTTTTTTGTAAGCAGTAACATCAAATTTTTGAGAGCCTGAGTACCCTTCTTCAAATCAGAGTTTGTGAATCATGTTCAAACCATGGCAAGCCAACTGTAAACCGAATCAATTGACATCCAACAATGCTGTCACTCAAGGAAAGGTCACGGCAATTTAAAAATAACTGAAGAAACCATTAAATTACACAAGCATAATACATTCTCAAATCACACATACAAAAACTATAGGTGGATGGTATCAAGGAAAGTTAGTTTTAATTGGGAAAAGCAGTTATTAGGGGATGTTGTCTTGATGATTTTTACTGGACTGTATGGTGTGTTTAAAAGAGATTTCCTAAAGATGGAGTATAGCATCTGATTTTAAGATCATCTAATTTTATTTTTTTTAAATAATTATATTTTAAGAGTGTGTTTCTTCAGTTTTAAGACTAAACTTTCTGCTTCTCCCACTAAAGCTGCATATCTAGCACATTGAGTTAGAGATGTGCCTTATTGGGCAGCACTGTAAGGGAACACAATCAGTGAAATCGAAATAAATTTGAACCATTTAGTATTTAGGTTTCTAATTTTAAAGTATTTTAAACGTATGTAATGTGATGAAGTCACACGCATTGGATATTAGGATAGTAAATGAGGGAGAAAGATAGGAAATGTGCTTTGAAACATATATTTGCGACAGAATTATGCTCAGAGAAAGACATATGTCAAGCATAGAGAAGAAAGGAAGAGGAAAGAAAGACTGAAAATATTCGGTGGCGACGGGACTTGAACCCGGATCATTTACTATATATATATATATTTCAGAACACAAATATTTTTGATTCATTTTGTATAGTATTTAAAATATCAAAGTTGAAGCTTATTTTAAAGAAAGAAAAGTGGTTAAGGAGTGACTTTTTAAAAAATTTCATCCTACTGTAAAAACTACCAAAGGATTGCATATACATTACTACAATCACAACAATTAAATCGAATAAATTTATGACCGGACTTGCAAGTTTTTATTTAAGTAAACCAATTTTTTGTCACCATGTTAGGGACTTCTCAGGTAATTTCAGTTTTCATTGAAGCTGCCCTTGTAGGCAATCCAGTTGAAAATTTTTATACATTTCAACTTCTCTTTGTTAATCAAAATTTACAACTAAGTACTTCAAAATTTAAGATTTGTAGAAATAAAAACTTTGTTAGTAATTTGGTCATAAATTTAATTAAATAATGTACAAAAAATCCTTCCATGTTACAAATGTGTGTTAACATATTTTAAAATTGTTATGTTTTTAAAAAGGAGACATTACATGTTGTGTAGACAAAATTAGAGATGTAGCATTTTACGGCTTGCATCATTTTTTTGTAGGGTATTGGTGTTGTAGTATTATTAATATCTTATATAATTTTACTCAAAAAATATATTTTTAAGGGTGACGTAACATATAACTAATAAACGCAGGAGCAACCCTTAGTTAATGTGTTAACTTAAACTGATTATAGGTTCCCTTTCTAAATCAAAACTCTGTTGCAATAGTAAGATTTTTTTCTTTGGGAGCTGTTCAAAAGTGATTTAAACACTAATAAAAAAAATTAATTTTATTATTATCATATTTTGTTAGTACTAAAGGGATTTGGAAAAAGGACTAATATCTGACACATTTCCTGATCTCTGCTGATGTCATGACCTTTATCTCATTAAATCATCTTCTAATTGGCACTCTTGTCTTCTATTATATTCAACTGTTATCCTCTTATTCTCACCTGGTTGTCACAAACATTTGTTTTATGAGAATAATGCTATGTTGTTGAAAACAAAGTATTGAAGTTTGTGTTTTTAATGAACAAATTACAAAAAGAAGTGACCAAAATGCAGACAATAAAATCAGTGTCAATACCACACAATGTTTCTGTTAGCCTTGTAGCTTCCATCAGGTGCTGTAAAAATGTGAGAGCCACAGAAAGGCACACAGCAAAGCCAAGTGACAAACTCAACATTTGTTTTTGAGTTCGTCACTTGTTCTTGTGGCCATCATGTTTTTCCAGCACCTGATGAAAGCTGCAATGCAGCAGGAACATATTTATGTGTCACTAATTTTACTGTTTGTATTTTGGCTACCTCTTTTGTAATTAATGTATTATTATGTTGCAAAAGTGCAGTCCTGAAGCAGTCAAGATTAATGAAAAGTAATTATAAAATATTAGTGAAACTAGAAAAACTTATTATTTTATCAAAAAAAAAATTGCTTATCTTCCAATTGGGTTTCTAAAGATTTGTCAATAATAAATAGCTTTATTGCTCCAATGTTGGAAATTGACCAATAAGTATTTTTTCTATTTCAGTCCAGATGTGTTCAACAAATGAGACCATAACTGTAGATTTTAATATTACACTCAAATCAGCATTGTGCTCCTTATATAAAGGTTTGTCTTAAATAATGCAATGATTTCAGTAAATGTTCTTTCAGTTATGTGTAAGTATTTTGAGTAGGCATGATGAAAAATTATGCTTTGTTGTAAATTTGCCCTAAACTAATGCTTTTATTTTTTTCTGTTGATATTGGAATTTTTCCTATTAGAATGGAGGCATGTAACCACAAGTAACTAGAGTTAATTAAACTTGTGTAATGTGCCTATAACATAAAAACCTTCAAGTATGCCATCATGTGTTTGTAGAAATATAAAATGTTCACTGATAAAGAAGATAGTGTTTTCTGGCAATTGTCAGATTTTGAATACAAAATATTTATGGTAAATAAAAGTTCAAATTGATTGAACATATAGGGGCTTATATTTTCAGCAAAATAGCTTGAAATAAATTGTTTACTGCTCATAGCAATATGCAAAATGTTTCATAATTCAAGAATGTATGAAATGACTGGCCATTATTTTCCTGCATGCCTGAGAACAGTTGTTTGGCTTTTGAGGCTTTAAATGTGCACAATCTGAAGAGTACTATCACTTTAGTGAACTGAAAAAGTGAAAAGAAAATGTGTGGGGTGGGGGAATAAAAAAATTGAAAATTTTTTATACTTTTCATGGACGAAATTTTCTGTATTGCAAAATCAAAACATTTGCATATACACTACTAAAAGCCTATAAATGTTATTTTATCACCAATTGCCAATGTGATGCTGTGACATTTGCTGTAAATTATATTTTGAAATGTCCATACTAATCACTCCATAAAAGGTGTCTTCCTTGCCAGGAATTATCCCAATAGCAGAATCCAGTTTTTTAATACTTAAAATAATACATTTAACTTCAAGGATGCAGTCTGTCAGCCATGTTGTTTAATTTATATATAGAACAGGCGATGAAAAAAGTTAAAACAATATTGAAAAGGAATAATGCTGCAAGGAAAAGAAATAAAAAACTTTCGTTTTGCCAACGATATTGTGGTGTTAGGGGAGTAGGAAGAATACTTGGAAACCATAATAAATGGCATGAATGTAGTCCTGGATAAAGAGTTCAATATGAGGATTAATAGAGGCAAAACCAAGGCCATGGAGTGTAGTATCTGAAACTGGAATAACAGGGTGTTATATTGGGAAGGGATATTTTGACAGAAGTTAAGGAATTCTGCTACTTGGGAAGCATAATAACTAGGGATGGTAGAAGTATAGTAGACATAGAGTAGGATAGCACAGGCAAGGAAGGCTTTCACAAAAAAGAGGGATTTACTTACAGGTAATATAAGTGTAAATATCAGGAAATCGTTGCTAAAAATGTTCGTATGGAGCGTGCTTTATATGGGTGCGAAACGTGGACGATAGGAGTTGGGGAAAGGAAAAGAATAGAAGCCTTTGAAATGTGTTGCTATAGGTTAATGCTGAAAATCAGATGGGTGGATAGAATCGCAAATGAGGAAGATCTAAACAGAATAGGGGAAAAGCGAACAATATGGAGGATGTTGACTAAGAGAAATGATAGGTTAATAGGCCATGTTTTAAGATATGAGGGTCCTGTAAAATTAGCATTAGAGGGAAGTGTGTGTGGTAAGAACAGAAGAGTGAGGAAAAGGATGGAATACACTAAGCATATTAGTGAGTATGTGGGTTGTGCTAGTTGTAGGGGTATGGAAAGGCTTACTCAATATAGGTTAGCATGGAGGGTTGCATCATACCAGTGTTAGGACTGAATACCACAACAACATTTAACTTATTTGTTGCAAATATGTAGTTCTCTATTAATTATAATTTTTATTGAAGTACTACTGATATCTAATATTTCTGTGTTTAATTAAATCATGATGCAGCCTGTCAGCCATGTTGTTTAATTTATATATAGAACAGGCGATGAAAAAAGTTAAAACAATATTGAAAAGGAATAATGCTGCAAGGAAAAGAAATAAAAAACTTTCGTTTTGCCAACGATATTGTGGTGTTAGGGGAGTAGGAAGAATACTTGGAAACCATAATAAATGGCATGAATGTAGTCCTGGATAAAGAGTTCAATATGAGGATTAATAGAGGCAAAACCAAGGCCATGGAGTGTAGTATCTGAAACTGGAATAACAGGGTGTTATATTGGGAAGGGATATTTTGACAGAAGTTAAGGAATTCTGCTACTTGGGAAGCATAATAACTAGGGATGGTAGAAGTATAGTAGACATAGAGTAGGATAGCACAGGCAAGGAAGGCTTTCACAAAAAAGAGGGATTTACTTACAGGTAATATAAGTGTAAATATCAGGAAATCGTTGCTAAAAATGTTCGTATGGAGCGTGCTTTATATGGGTGCGAAACGTGGACGATAGGAGTTGGGGAAAGGAAAAGAATAGAAGCCTTTGAAATGTGTTGCTATAGGTTAATGCTGAAAATCAGATGGGTGGATAGAATCGCAAATGAGGAAGATCTAAACAGAATAGGGGAAAAGCGAACAATATGGAGGATGTTGACTAAGAGAAATGATAGGTTAATAGGCCATGTTTTAAGACATGAGGGTCCTGTAAAATTAGCATTAGAGGGAAGTGTGTGTGGTAAGAACAGAAGAGTGAGGAAAAGGATGGAATACACTAAGCATATTAGTGAGTATGTGGGTTGTGCTAGTTGTAGGGGTATGGAAAGGCTTACTCAATATAGGTTAGCATGGAGGGTTGCATCATACCAGTGTTAGGACTGAATACCACAACAACATTTAACTTATTTGTTGCAAATATGTAGTTCTCTATTAATTATAATTTTTATTGAAGTACTACTGATATCTAATATTTCTGTGTTTAATTAAATCATGGCATACTGTAAAATTTATTATATTAGGTTAAGTGATTTTCTCCCATGATGTGAAAGTGGAAGATTTGCACTAGGATTTTATGTTAATGTAGAGTGATAGTTTTGAACTCTTATATCCTTGGCTTCTACTGTGGCCATACTCCTATCCACTTAATCAGTTATTGAATAAAAATAGCACTTTAATATTATGCTAGTATCTTGTGGCGTTAGAATGTGCTGCATCTCAACAAATTGGCTGTTGTTTGGCTTTTTATATGACAACATTCCTGTTGTGTTTTAGTCTTGGGTTGTCAGATTTGAGAATATAATGACTGCCAAAGATATTTTTAAATTTTATATCTAGATGTGACATCACTTTTTTAAATGTTGTCTTATGATACTTGAGTTATTTAATAGTAGAGATCTGAAATGGGATGCTACAGAAGAATTTCATAGCTGTACTGAATAATTTCTTAACTTCAGGAAACTAAAACCCTCAAATTTATGCCATCTTCTGCCAAAGAATTACTAAGCACTCTGAAATTACCTGGTCAGAGTTAGGTGAGAGTGTACAAGTTCTTAATGAAAATATAAATGTTTTCACAAATATTGATTACCAATATTTGATGATAATACATTATTGAATCAGGTAATTCAAAACTAAAGGGTTGGTTGTGTTTCAAGTTCTGAAAAAGTACTGATGCTATTGAATAGAAGTGGAAAGCAATTTTTCATGTGTTCCAAAAGACTGATATATCAGATTGAAATATTTATATATGGAGTATGCAATTTGTTTGCCCAGGACATCTGCTCTAATTTGGAGAGTTTTTGCAACTAAGGGTAACATTTGGTCTTCAGAAAGGGCTCAACTTTAATTTAACTACTGTTAAAATTAATTCAGAACTTTCTTGTAAAATTTATTGTGTCATTAAAACAACTACTGAAAAAAGTAATGTCTTGTGAAAAATACAACTGAATAAAGTAAGTTTAATGATTCTGTAAACTGTTGGGACTTTTGAAGTATACGTCCTTATCTTTCTTCTAAATTAGCTGTAAACTATTGAAGCATTCCACTTCCTTTCACTTGAATTATTATGGTCTTGAATACCCAGTCCATTAGCTAGTTCCACTGTCTGAAACCACTGTAGCAGATGGTGTTCAAGAAATAAGAATTTTCCTCACTGATGTGATGTCATGTGCATTAAAAATTTTTTTCTCTACATATTTTGATCAAAATGTATTTATGTATGTATTTTTATCACCACCTCATTATTTTCATTTTTTCATATTTCTATTTTCTTCCTCATCCTGTTACAGATGAATGTTTGGATATTATTAAATGTTGTTCACCAACTAGTGATTCAAAATTACGCGTGACTTCGTCACTTATCCCATATATATTTAATTTATCCTTAACGGATGCTCCTAATTCTTCCATCCCTCTTCTCTATCCATCCTAACTTGAAAACCTAATATATAGACTGAAAATGTTTGGTTGGTCGTACTCGATGTGGTGGCGGAGTGGATAGACGCACGCCCCGGCTCTAGGGGTGATGCACTGTTGTTTCGTGCACCCAGGTTCGAGTCCTGGCCACATCGAAATTTTTTCAGTCTTTCTTCCTCCTTCCATTCCCTTCTACGCTTGACATATGTATTTCCTTGTGCATGATTCCATGCCGTACATATGATTCAAAGAGCGAATTTCCTGCCTTTCTCCCAAATATTTCTATCTTTCTTTCTATCCAATTATCAAATGCGTGACTTCGTCACTTATCCCATATATATATATATATATATTTGAAATGACATTGTCATATTATTTAAAACTATTTATAAGGAAAGGAAAGAGATAGAAAGTAGGTGACTTACCTGAGGTTTATAGATGGTAGACACCTTGTGAGGTGTAGAGTTCTTGAATTTTCGGAGGCACCGCCCCCTTCATCAGAAAGTTAGGAAGACATTTCCAGTGATCGACTAGCCAAAATTTGCTGTGCTGCTGGCTTAGGTCATAAACAATTGACCCCACCAGGTCACCAACTCTTTCTCTCTCATTGTGGATCTTGGAAGAGGTAAGGACTTGAAGGGGGCTGTGGAGATGCATACTAACACACACTCATTCAAACACACCCATCCTCAAAGGTGTCAATATTTAAATATTAACCCACAACTCACAAATATATACAACCATCCTTCAAACCCATCAAGGTATACACAACTTATGCACATACACACACTCAGTATGCACACATCAGGTTTTATTACACATACAAATTCCAATGAGATTGTGGTGGGGGGGGGGGCGCAAGGTGAAGGTAAAGAGTTATAGGATATTGAGTCCAGGGCTTTGTCTGTACTGTAGGACATACTGAAATGAAAGTTCCCATAGATGGAGTTCAGCTTCTGAAAAATCTGGAGGTAGGGCTTTGATGGGGGGCAGTGTGAAGCATTGGTTGAAATTGTTGGTGTTGTGGCTATGAGCATTGGCGGCTATGGGGAATTGGGTTTTGTGGAGTTTTACTGTACTACGGTGATTGGCGGAGGATAGTTTTTGAAGAGGGCCATGAGTCAGAACAAACTTCTCTATTTCGTGTGTAATGGAAGAGTTGGGGTCAGTGGGGATAAGTTTGTAAATCCTCCAGCTGGCGGATCGCCTCTGTCGTGTACCTGTCGGCATCCATGACGACAGTGGTGGATCACCTTGCCAATCATTGCCTACTATCAATTTAAAGCAAAGACATTGTTTCTGTCTTTCCTATACAATTTATTATACATTACTTTTTGAATAGGGAAGAGCAATAGAGAACAGTTGCCCCATCGTAAATCGATAGTTGGCACTGCCTGGCTGAGAAGCACTAACATGTTAAATTTTTGAGGGCTGAAGAGTCCCCTTTTCCAAGATAATGTCTATAAACTGTGACTGTCAGTGACATAGTGGAGTATGTTTCGAATATGAATTTATCTCAAGAAATGTATGGTTTCGATGCACCAACCACTTCAAAACTGGTTCTGAGTATAATTGTTATTGCTTAAGTAAGTTAACTTAGTTCTTACATTTCCGTTCGTTAAGTAATAATGCCAAATAATTATTAAATTGTGTTTAGACTAAATAATGTCTTACCTGAATAAGAAAGGTGGAGTCCATTGCAGGAAATAGAAATTTTTAGGGCTGTAAATAATGCTCTTTCTCTCTAGATTATCAGTTCTGCTTTTCATACTTGATGTATTTTAAATTATATTGGCTACACATTTCTTATTAAATGAATGATAAATTAGGTATTTTTACATGTTATTGAGGAGTATATGAGAGGAGCATGTAAACTTTTGTTTAAGAATATTGTTTGAATTCTGCATGTTTTTGCATGACTTGTATGAAGAGGCAACCCTTTAATTACAAGTTTAAATTTTTTAAACTTATTATCAATCTTTTTAATTCAGTGATTAATTCCACTTATTATAATCAAACAGTGGAACCATTAATGTTGTTGTAGTTTATCTTTTTTCATGTCTGTAATTTAATCTTCATATTTTTAGGCCGTGCACAGCAAAAACAGTTCAACTACTCTAAACTTACTAATGAAGTGGCTAGTGGACAAACTATTCCTGTAAGTGATAATTCATCTGGACGACTTCCTGGTCTGGGGGATCCTGGTGGCCTATTATCAGAAGCAGTTCTGGTTGACTTAGGAGAACCTATAAAAAGTACTACTTTACCACATATTCCTTTGCTTGCATCAGTTTTGGATCAACCTCTTGACACACCAAAAGGTCATTTTATTACTATTTGATTAAAAGTAATACATAATAAGATGTTACAATCTTAAAAGTAAATAATCTTAAGAATAAAAGACAATTACAAGGAAATATAAAAGTACCTAACATTTTGACACAGTATGGTGTCTTTACCGAATTGCAAAAACATATGGTCATACCTTTTATTATCAATTATTTAAGGCCATACCTTTTATTATTTGGTATTTAAGGTCATATCTTCTATTATCAATATGTTTTAAGGGACATTAAAGTATATCTTATAAGAGAAATTAAACTGATTTCTATATTAAAAACTGTATATATACCCCAAAGATGACTGAAAATATAGTGTTTCATTTAAAAGCATGAATTGGTGATTGAAGCCAAAGAATGTACACAAAGCCAGTGCCGAATGTAGGAGTGGATGAACAACTTGTAAAAGTGGACAATACATACTTTTTCTTTCACATTAGGCAACTGGTTATCACAGATGTTTAGAACATGTGCCCAGATGAAAACATGCCTTACAGTAGCATTCCTCATTGTTAAAGAATGTAAAGTAACACTGCTGCTGTGGTAAATTGAAATACTGCCAAAGAATTCTTTTTCATAAACTTAGTTAATATCATTTTCCCAAGTTAATTTGTAAACTTAAATTCTTACCTGGTGCCCTACAAATTCTTTTTTTGTTGGGATAAAAACTGCACGTCTATTTGCAATGTCAATATTATAAGCATGACCATTCAGATACAATTTGTCTGAATGGAGTTATGACTCAGGAATATTCACATTTTCATACTTCCCTTCCGTGACATCTACTATCAATTTAAGATAAGTCAATAATTGTTTTCTGTCTCTTTCCTATCCAATTTAATTTATATTTTTATGTGACTGTGAGAACAGGAAAGAAAGAGAAGAGGAGGTGGCTTACCTGAAATTGAATCTTTTGAAGTTCTGGGGGGTAATATTTTCTCAAAATTTCAGAGGCAACTGCCCCCTTCATCAAGTGACAGGTGGCTGTGTACTATATTTGTAGATGTTAATATAGAACACCTGACTTACCTTATATCAATAGTTGGGGTCACCAGACTGGGAAGCAAGAACATGTGTAATTGTTCAGGGTCTTAGATTCCTTCTTTAGGGCAGCAGGTATGGATGTCTTCCTTCTTCCATTCCCTTCTGCGGTCAACATATGTATTTCTTTGTGCATGATTCCATGCCGTACATATGATTCAAAGAGCAAATTTCCTGCCTTTCTCCCAAATATTTCTATATTTATATATGAGTCAGGAAATGACATAGTTATGTTAATTAAAAGAATTAATAAGGAAAGGAAAAAGAGATAGAAAGTAGGTGACTTACCTAAGGTTTATAGATGGTAGACATCTTGTGAGGTTTGGTTCTTGAATTTTTGGAGGCACCACCCCCTTCATAACTGAGTTGGCTAGCTGATCACTGGAAATGTCTTCCTAACTTACTGATGAAGGGAGCGGTGCCTCTGAAAATTTATATGAATTGAGTAAAGATAATGTGACTTTGTCTAAATAATAAACTTATTTGGATAGGAAGGGGGATAGTAAACAGTAGAGTCTCCTGAAATAGAAAACTAGGCATCACCAGGCTGGAAGCAGTACATGCCTAATTAGCCCCCTTCTTGAAGATTGTATGTGGTGGTCAGGTATACTGTCCTGAAGAAAATAGATATGCAGCTGCTTCCCAGCCTTGCAATCAATTTCAGATGAGTCAACTTCTCTTTATCTCCATTCATGAGAACTGTAATAGATACATTACTGGTTTATTTATTCAATGGGGTATGAAATTTAATAAGTTTAAGCAATAAATTATTACTTGCAATTGACGTTATATTAACATTTAGTTGTCAATTTTTTTACAGGTGGTTGTAATTCAATTCCTGCACTACACCTATATGAAAACTGCCCCCCTGACAGGTGTAATTCTCCTGACCCTTTTGACACATCACGAATATACTATTCACATGTGCCAGTTGAAGCTAATGCTCAAAGTTATTATAGTACTCCACCAAGTATGGAAATGGGTTCCTTATCACTTTCAAGCAGGCAGTTTTCTGAAGAAGAGATTGAATCACCCATCAAAATGCTAGATCCAAAGTTTATAGCTGAATTAGAAAAGCATCTTGGTCAAAAAGAAGCCAATGCAAACATGAACAAAAATGCTGTTTTGCCATCAGCTTCTTCTAATAGTGTACGAAATTGTCCCTTGCCATCAAGACCAAGTGGTTCTATAATACCAGCTTTACGTCCTCCGCCCGGCAAATTACCACAGAAGAACTCTCCTGTGAGTAGTGACAAAATATACAATTTACCAATGGCATCACCCCTTCCAGCTTCATGGAGTGATAAAGTAAAAAATTCTCTCTATTCAAAAACAGTTAATCTTAATTCATCTCCTGTTTGTGGTAATGTGTCCAGTAAACTTATTCCATCCACTGCTCACTATGGAACTTTGTTAAATGTTGCTGGTCCACCAGATTTACTTCAATTTGGAAGAATGTGCTCAAGTGATTCTGATAGAACTGCTGCTTGTGGTGATACTATTGATTCCTGTACTATGCAAAAACTTCAATTTTCCATGCCACAGACATCAGGTTGTGAAGTTCTCCCAACACCAAAAGTTTCAGAGAAACAAGTGAGTGAACTGTTTACAGAAATAATATGATATAGTTTCTGTTTCATTGCACAGTATTACTCTATGACAAATTTGTGGTAGTTAACATTTCTTAGTCTTTCTAACTGCTAATTCATTACTACTTCTTGGGAAAGCTTAACCCCCATTTTTCAGGAGGTAGTACTGAACTTCATCAATCACATTGTAATTATCTGTATCTTTCCTGTATAAATTGCTCTCGGTTTTCCTACCAGGTTGAAGTGATTACAAGTGATGTTTTGATGGTTGGGTAGTGGTAGTCTCCATACACTCTCAGCTTTTCTAAGCCAGAATCAGTCATATTTTGGCCTAACATAAAGAAAAATAAAGGAGATGCTTTGGAATGTGTGTGCCTGTCTGCCTCTGATTGGATATTTGCTGTTGTAAGCACTGTGTTTTGTTTCCTCCCAGTTTCAGAAATTTCAGCCATGGTGCACCCATTTCTTAATAAGGTGGGATGGAGGTAATCTGTTTTTGTAGGCCAGTGGTCTCTGTCTGCCATCCACTGTTTTAATACCATGTATGGCCATAATATGCCTGAATCTGGTTGTTGATTTTCCAGTATAGCGAATGTGGGCTTATTTACACATTGACATCATTGTGCAGCTCAAGCAAACATGTCCGAAGGCATATTATTGTGTGGTAAAGAAACCTTTGATCAGCTACTCAAAGAGTTCCAACAAATTGCTATGAAGTTCAGCAAGAGCCAATGCATAAAGAAGCTTTGCAATGAGATAAATGTCAACCCTTGGGGCAAATGTCTCAGGATGGTTGTGGAGAAACTATAGTGCTCACTTGCCCGAAGTGAGAGTAGTTTTACCAATGACATTGTGATTGTAAGCAGATGATATTTTAGGCTTGAGATGCCTGGGCACAAGACTTGGACAGTCCTCATGTCTAGTAGAAAGATGACAATCACCCTGACCATTAGCAGATGTGCCCATAATCTCACAGCTGTTTGTACAAGTTCCAGTCAAATGTAAACGGGAATATTTTAATCAAGTCCGTTAGTGTCTCTCCACTCCACTACCAATGTTAGTATCATTCACTAGAGCAAGAGGTTCATGCTTCCATTGTGCAACAAATTATTATAAAGTTTTAGACAACAGAAGGAGTGAGACCTTCAGAAATTTTAACTCCATTATGCATTATGGGCACAATTTGAGGATGACACATGTATGAGTGGCACACCAGTTTTTTGAGGGCCGGGAAATTTTGGAAAATCAAAGTCACAATCGGCATCCTTGAACTTCCATCACAGAAAGCAGTAAGGTTGCTTTTGGAGAAAGACTGATGCCTCACCGTTGACGAAATTGCTTCTTCACTTGGTCTCGGTCCTGGGAATGCACATTCGATCATCAGAAAGGAACTTGGTGAAGCAAAAGAGGTGTTTCCCAATCAGAAGCGCCATCTTCCTTCACAACACTGCAAGACCTCGCGTGGTGTGCATAACTCGGAACAAATTGGAAGAAATTTACTGGGATCAGCTAGAACATCCACCATACAGCACTCTGTGTGGCTACCATTTTTTTTGGACCGTTGAAGAAAGCTACAAGATCTGAGGCTCAATAGTGATGAAGAGGTTCAACTCTTTGTGCTCAGTTTGTTAAAGACTCAACCTTCCGCTTTTTATGATGAATCAGGAAGCTTCCAAAACGCCGGAAAAAATGTTTTTCAGTACAAGGAAACTGTGTAGGAAAATTTTTGAAATTCTATCATTCGGAGAAAACTTTTTTTAAAAAAAATTCTGTTTATAATTGACTGACCCTTGTATATTACCTGGGCATAGAGTTCAATAATTGCCTAACAACATTCAAATACCACCTTCAATGCAGGTAAAAAAGAGGCCAAAAAATGTATTGTCCTCTCAAGAATAATGCTAAACATTGGTGCACTCGGGTAAAGCACATATGGGTAGTGGTCAAGACATGAAGCAGGGTCACTACTACTACTTGGTGCAGTAAGAACTACATCTGTTGTGGGTAATCATGCTATACCAAGTTTATTAAAAATTGTCATTTTATAATTGAATAAGATAAAAACAATATGGGGAAAGTAAATTTATGTTTGATTTCTAGGTTAAATTTACATTTGTTATGTATTGCTTTGAAGATATATTGTAAGCAAAAA
The DNA here is from genome assembly GCA_034510155.1 of Eucriotettix oculatus. Lineage (NCBI taxonomy): Eukaryota > Metazoa > Arthropoda > Insecta > Orthoptera > Tetrigidae > Eucriotettix > Eucriotettix oculatus. Next base: position 145,497,321 of record CM067376.1, on the reverse strand, counting down.
TGCTTAGGAATTGAGAAATATAATCTATAATAAATAAAACAGTTAAAATACAAATATCTTATTACCCACTTCATCATATTTTGTCTTAATTTTTCACTTTAAAATTATTATTCTGTTACTCAGCCTTTTGATTTATCTGTTGAACCCTAGAATGTTTGGAGTTTGCTCCTTTTATTGGTTAAAATTCTAGCTGATAATTGACACTCCATATTCTTAATTAACTATTTGCATTCCTTTTTTTACCTTTGTCCTGTTTCTTCTCATTTTTATTTTAATCTTTGAAAGCCGCCATAGTATTTTTGCTCAGTCTTTTTCAACGTACTGCAAAGTTCTTCAAATTGTACATATTTTTCATTAGTATTTTCTCGGAAATTGTTGTACAATCTCTCATACTGCTAACTAATTACTCACTATTTTTTGCTATATCTAAAGGAGTATGCTTTTTTCTGCCTATCTTTTATCCTGTCTTTGTTTTGCTACAATGTTATCCACTGTTTTTATGTCACGTCTTTCTGTCTTTATCATACATCTCATGTCTGCTGATGCATTTTTCTCTGATCATTTGTCAATTTTTGTGTACTTGCCAAATGTGTGTGTGGCCCTACCCTTCAAAACTGTCAAATCATATGCACATTCAAGTACTTAATAGTACATAAACAGGAATTTAATATCCTTAGAGTTAAAAACAAGATATTTATCCAGCAATATTATACCAAGAATATAAATATAGAAAAATGGAAGGAGTAGGATAGAATGGTGTAGAAAATATTCAATTCATGTTGTGCATATAGCAAGTAATTTGTGAGAGAGATTGTAGTACCTTATAATTTATTAACTTTTTGTCCTTTAATTGGAATTTTGTATAATATCAGGGGGGGGGGGGGGTATTCTTACACATTATCATGATAAAACATCATATGATCCCCAAAAAAAAGTTAATCAAACTATCTGACCATACAAACATGCACACAAAAAAACCTTTAAATTTACTTTATGGCTGAAATGTCCTTGGTCTTACTTCTTGCATGGATGTTGGAATTGTCCACCTGTCCGTTAAGTACGAAGATGACTGCTGCTGTTTTAAGTCTCAATATAATTGAACTCCTCTTGCCTTCCATAGATGTCTTTTTTTCCTTTTAACTATTCTCTTCTATAGCTCCATCTTTCCAACAACTCTACTGGTAATTTTTATCACAGAATAGTTTTTTTTTACTATTATAGGGCTATGAGTCCTCTCCAGTTAAACTACTGAACCATCAATTCTCCTTTTTACACTATTTATCCCTCTTTCACCTCAATTGGATACTGGGGCATCCATTAATATCTCACATACCTTTGAAACTACAATAATCACATGGCTGCAATTAAGCCACCTGGCCAAAAGTCCATAAGAATTGAGAACAATTTAATATGAAAATGATGAATTCCAACTTTGGTGCCACACACCATCATAGGAAGGGTTGTAATTTAAGATTTTACAAATGGCTTAATTTTTTAAAAATCTATCTGTATATTATTTTCATTTTATGTAACAATTTTCTGCAGAAATTATGAGAATAAGAGAGGGTTATGTTACCTTCAGAAAAAAAAATGTTTCTCCAAAAAATTTGCATTGCCATTTTATTTTTTAAATATATTTGTAAATTGGTCTTAAGTGAAAAAAGTACAGAGTTGTTTCCGTGGTCCTATTGCTATTTGCAGTTTAAAAAATTATTTCTGCTCAGCTTTAATTTTATAAGTAACATTTAATAATTAAATCTTTGTGTACTAAACATATTTCCATAATTTTGTTTTGTTTGAAAACTTTTATTTATTAGAATTTTTGTTAAATATTTATATTTATCTATTATGCAAATAGTAAAAAACTCTACAGCATATGTAAGTTCCCAAGGAATACACAAATTATCTAACACTGATTTTTATTTTTTTTAAAAGTGCACTGAAATAACTTCAGTTGTTAAAAGTAGAAAATATACATAACTGGGTAAGTATAGCTTTATTTACAACTAACCACATACCTACCTATGAAATACCTGAAAAAGAGGATTCATTTACTTCTGTTAATTTTTATACGTAATGTAGCATACTATGTATAAAATTTCAAAATGAATAAATGTACAGTTTTTAAAGAAAAAAATAGATATAAAGAATAAAATCAATATTTGTGTCAACCTACTTGGGGGAAATATCTCCCTCTCCCCAGAATTAACTGTGGTATAATTATGGTTGCAAACTGGTATGTTACATGGACATGTGAACTAATCGCTTACCATTGGTGTTTGCTGCTAAACACTTGAAGTGGCCTTGATGGTGACAGTATTTGGACCCAGATGAAGCTTCCAGATCAGCATCCAATCTTGAGATGTGTCAGTCTCAAGCCCCAGAAATTACTGGCATATGATTGCTCACCAACTGCACATGAACTGCTGTTTCTCTATATTTTTATGTGGTCATCATGGCATGCCCCTCTAAGGTCACATTGCCTTTAGAGACAGGCAAAACTTTTATTTTTAGTGATTGAATCATTACCACTCGTTCATGACTCACTACTCCTATTTACTGAAATGAATCTTACCTTCATTTTTATATATTTCATATAATTTTCACTTGGTTTTTTTTCAGCAGTTTTGGATTTATGATTTCTCTTATAGAAATTTATACACATTTTTCATATTTCTTAATAAATAAAGCAATGCTAATATTAAAGTAAATGACTACAGGTACTTCCATTTTTAGAATTTAGGGATTCAGGCTTTCTTTTAATGACAAACCAAGTTGTGACTTCGTCACTTATCCCATATATATATATATATGACCACATATATATATATATATATATATGACCATATATATATATATATATATAGAGAGAGAGAGAGAGAGAGAGAGAGAAAGATGCCATACATATGATATTTCTATCTTTATTTATATCCAATTATCAAATGCGTGAATTTTTCACTTATCCAATATATAATTTATATATATTTTTTCATTCACACACACTGTCGTCCAAAGTAGAGAGGTAGTAAGTAAAAATTTTCAATTTTTGAAAATATTTCATGGAAAAGTGTATTATAATCAATTTATAAAGACAAATTTATATTATTGGTACGGATAAAACAATTTTCAAAAAGATAAAGGGTTTATGCAAGTGTTGAAGCTCAAAATAACTTAATCCCTTGATTTCTCAGAAGCATTTTTTAAATTTACTGCCTTTCTCCTTTGGACACAAATGTGTGTGTACATATATATACGTTGAGAGAAAGAGAAGGTATTTAAAATTGTTCAAGTTAAATTTATAGTTGTTGAACTTACATATTCTAAATGTTTGTAATTAAATTTTTGATTTATTAATTATTACACCCAATATTCGTACAATAATTTATTGTGATGGTTATGTTACTGAATAAAATTTGTTATATTAATTTACTCCAAAGATAAGAAAATGATGTGAATTATTAATGTTACTGAAAGCTGTGTGTGATGCTTTTTTTTATGAAGAAAGAATGAAGTGAACTTGAGTAATTAAAGTCAAAAGTATAGGATTACTTTTGGTGAAAATATGTGAACCAAGTGTGTTGAGGAATTTATGACTATATTGTTGACAATCAGATTAGGCAAAATTATACTCATTTTCAGTTACAAAATTTTGTACACATGCCACTAAAAATATTTCTGCCAAAATAATCTCCCCATGATAATTTACCCAGAGAGAAAGAAGTCTTTTAAACTGTTTAAGCAAAGTTTAATTTTTTGTACTTACACATTCTAATGGTTTATGATTAAATATTTTAGATATTAATTAAAGATAAAGATTTTCTGACTCAACTTGTTCAAATCAGATCATTTGATTCAAAGAGCTTGTTGTGTGCACATCGTACAAAAACAAATAGAGTGAGTCAAAAGAGCTACCATTGTTTCTCCTAAATCAGAGCTCACTCTGCTGAGAGAATCAATTATTGATCAGATCATCTCAAATTGCCTGACCTTCTCATGGTCCACATTTTATGATGGTGTTTGAGAGTGCAGGGATTTACCATAACTGCACATTACCACCACGTTTGAATTAAATAAAATATTTATTTAAATAATATAAGATGTGCTAAAAAGTGTACAAAATTAATTATTTTATAAACTATTGTTTAAGGTTCAGAGAATAAAGCTTGACAGATCCACTATATTATTTGTTTTGCTATCAGCTTGTTTTATTCAAGTTCTTGGTTTTAAAGTTAATCCTACAGTCCAATTAAAATTTACATTACATACAACATTCATTATGAATCATTTATGAAGTTCAAGTTCATACTGGTTTCATTACAGGCTGTACTTTTGGGAGGAGAAATGCGTGCAGCCAAAGTTGCTTCTTTATTAAATGAAGTTGGTGGTGATGTGAGAGAAGAAGAAAGTATTGCTGCACTTCAAGCCACTGGTTGGGATGTTGCATCTGCAGCACGAATGATTAAACTGGAACATTTATTAAGGTCAGTTCTTGATCAGTAGGAATAGAATTACTAGCAGTATACAGAACTTTATAATCATTATCTCAATCACTGTAATTTATATTAGATATGGCTAGGTTTGCATTTGGTACTTCAAGTAAAATGACGCTGAAATTTATAATTATGTAATACAACTTAAACTGTTCCTTCACTTCAATAGCTTCAAATTAATTAAATTTTATGCAACCTAGACACAGCTTTTTAAAATGTAACATATATAATGAAGAGTTCAACTGTTGTGTTTATATGGAATCATTAGTAAATATGATAGAATAAGATTATGACTTATGTAAATAAAGTCCACAGTTATAAACAGATGCTTTAAGGATGTCTTGTTATTTAGCATGCATGTTGTATTAGTGGTTGGGTAGACAATGATTGAAAGCCAGGACCGTCAGATTTCATATAGATATTATCACTGGGTTTTGTAAATTTGATTTGTACCTCAGTCTACTCCTGCTGTGTAACTATTAATCCCATTAGTTAATTTACTTATTTCTAATTTCACATTTCTTACCTCCGATATTTGACTCTTGATAATTAAATACAGCCATTCTATCTGTATCCATGCTATTTCAATTTGTTTTCTACTTGTATATTATTTTGAAGTCTATCATAAATTTTGATACTTGTTTCTACCTTACACTGATGTTAAAACCTTGGTTTCATCCTGAGATGTTATATTAGTAAAATTCTTGTAAGTGCACATACTTGAACTAAAATATGATGATAAATATTTAATTGCTGATTGGTGAATACAGTGATACTCTTGAAGCTATAAAGTCATATCTTCTCTTAGCACTTCTATTATTACAGTATGTAATCAGTCTCACAATTTTCTCAAATTAAATCAAATAATTAATCATGTGTTTCACCTACACCTATCAGGCACTGACAGTCTTCACAAATACTCCAAATTGACCTAAATTCTGTACACAGATTTAATAACTTGTTGAAACAGGAACCAATTATTGACAACACTATCTGATAAAATTTAACCTTCCTGGCCTGCAGGAAACCACTTACTGTGTCATACTATTAAAAACTCTTACACTTAAATGTATCTCTTAAAACTCTTTGTACAGTTGAACTCATTCTTGTTCCCCAATAATTACTCATTTTTTCCAAACTTGTTTCTAAATGTGTCATATTATCAGTATCGAAGGTCAAGCATGTACTAATAATAAAAATAAGTCATTATTCTGCCACAGAATATGTTAAAGGCCATGATAAATATGCAATTAATGAATAGCAAAAGTGTAAACTCCTGCTTAATATATGTAATAATATTAAAAATGAAAAAAATAAAAGTTCATTATAGTTTCCATTTTATATTAAATTTATGCATACCAGAGAAACATAAAGCATAAATACTAATATGAATTCAAAATAATTTGCATTTTATGCCATATGATGTATTGTAGGAATATATAAATTTGTATAAGTAATAAACAAGAAATAGAAATGGTATACTGCAAAAGTACAAAAAGTATTAGTATACTAAAAGTTTGATAGAATTTGAAAATGTTAAATGATTGCCTTCACAATGATGAAACCAATAAATGTGTTTATTTAAACTGTACTCCTTCATAGCAACTGTAAACAAAAACTCCTTAACTCATTATCCTCTATAAAATGTATTACACTCTTCAACATGGACAATAGAAAACTCTGTGTTCTGTTTACTTGAGATTGTTGTCTTTATTGTGATATGTCAACTTTAAATATTGCAGTTAAGTTTCTGTTATTACATTATTATTTACTTAAGTTACATAATATAAAGCAAAAATAAGATGGTTCCAAGATATCACTTAATTTTACTATTCAGGAGAGAGTATAAAATGGTAGTTTGGTTAACACACTCTGTAGAAACATCTTAATGCTGTGTTGTATTTTATAACTATATAAAATTATGATAATCATTCATAATTATGTTGTAGGTTGGGACTAGCTTCAAGGCATCAGTGTGAAATGGCTTTGGAAAAGTCTGATTGGAATGTTGCTTTGGCAGCATCATCTATCCTAGATGATATGACTTGAACATACATTTGGTGAGTAAAGAAATTCCTTTTCATTGAAATATGGACAATTTTATATTAAATAAAAATAAAGTATACTGACATAATTATCTGGTCTCCATATAGTAAGTAAAAGCTGATCATGTACTTTGAATTTAATGAAAATTATGAGTATAATATTTATTGGGTGTTCAATTATCTGATTTTTATTAGAAATTCATAATATGTGCCAAAAAAGGAAAATTGCACTATGCTGGTGAAAAAAGGAGGGGGGGGGGAATTGGCTACATAAAGGTGATCCTGAAATGGGCAACTCTCCTTTAATAGCATAGGAAGGAAACTGTAAAAGGGGTGTGTGGAAGATAGACCAAGGTAGTCAAGGATTGAATAGGGTCCCCAGGCTATAGTTTAAGGATCCTACCTGTTGATTCACCTAAAAGAGGTGAAAACTCTAGAAAACCTCTAGCAGGTGGGTTTGGGTACTATTCTCACATTCTTCTGAATGATGGGAGATGAATTTTCTGTGGGGGTCGCAGCATTCCCTTCTCTATGTTTTAACCAGTTTTAGGGCATCCTTAAAAGATGGCGAGGAAAGATACTGGAACATTTAGTGAAATATAAAATAGCTAGTAAATGCTGTAAGAGAAGAAGAGTAAAATGTTTAAAGACAGCATTCATATTATATTACTTAAGTAAGAATGTGACATGAAGATTTTTGTCCATACAAAAACAAAATGAACAACACAAATAATATGTCAAAATAAACAGCTTTGAGAATTAGATTTATCGGTTTAATGGAAGTTTTTTATAGGTGCAGTAATTCTGAAAATAAGAAATATGTCTGTGTATGTTTTATTATTTATTTTTATCATCTGGGATAAATATGATAAAATACAGATTTTATTGTAGTAGTTTTTAAAATATACATAATACTTTTACTTTGATTATTTTATTAGGAGTAATCGGGTAACATGTTGCACTCGTAGGTTAGTAAAATTTGGAACACTTATTATACATTTCTGTACTTCAGTAATTCAAGATTAAAATGGACTGCAAATTGAGTAACAATTATCATTCATAATTTTCCTGTTTCTTCTGTTTCATTTTTTCAAATTCCTTGCATTAATTACTAGGATCATTATGTAGGTAACATTTTGATACTAATTATGTTGAATGTTTTTTTGAGTGTCCAAAATGAAAAATTTCATTCTTAATTAGTCAGAACAGTATAGGCCTAAACAAATTTTAAATTTATATAATAATTCCATATTACATGTAAATTAAATTTTTATATTATAATTTCAATTAATTGTTATTTGTTATATTCATAATTATTTATATTGCAACTATCATAACTAATTGTATTCAAAATAAATCAGTTTTCTAAAATATTCATTTCTCTGATTTCAGCAGAACTCCAGAGAATGTGGCATAATGATAGTAGATGAGATTTTAAGTAGTTCAGATTATCTCATTCATTTTTATTTAATATTTTAATATACTTCAGGATATGACAAATATGCTTTTAAATTACATAGCATGTTACTGTTGAGTACAAGTAAATTGCGTATGTTTTAGACAAATATTTAATGAAACATATATTTATAAAAGTTTGATAACTACTATTGAATCCAGTATTATTAATATTGTACCATTTTAAACATTTTTTATATTTAATATTTATTTTGTGAGTCCTGTAAATGTTTATCACCTTTTCAAGCTTGTACATCAAGATTCTATACTAGAGAATCTTTAAATATATTTGTAACCAGTCAACATAAAAAGCCACTTCAGAATGTGGCAAAAAAATAAATATTTTTCCATAAATTTTGCATTTATTTTCTGTCTTCTACAAAGTATTCAACTATCTGATTATTTAAGAAATTCTTTTATAAACATTGTGTGTCTGATAAGAAAATGGATTCTCACTGAATTATAATGGAAACATCAAATTCATTACACAATAAATTGTTGATGTGAGATTGGCATGGCTGAAAACCATTTCGAGCATTCAATATATCGAAATCGTCTACATTAGACATCGAAGTCCTTACATTTAGTTTTGAACACGAAAAGATAACTGTTGTATAATGTCTTCCAAAACGTAAGAAGATATTGAATGATGATGAAAAAAAAACTCAAGATGGGGCAAGGTGAGAAAGGAAATTTAAAGACTAAATTCAAGGACATGCCAGTACTCAAAACACTTAAAGATATTAAATGTTACATTTTCCCCGCCCCCAATGAATTTAAAAAAAAATTGTACAATTTTTTAAAGTGACACTGAATCACAGTCGTAAACAATATGAATGACCAACGCCCTTAATCAAAATTACATAATATTTACAAAAATTCACTTAGAACTAATTACAATTTTCTTTGACAGATTCTTTCATAAGAGCAAACATTGAATAAATTTACAAATCACTCAATTAACCAACTTTAATTCTAATTACACATTTTATTTTTCCAAACAATTTTTCTATTTATATTTTTTTCCCCACACATTTTCTCTGGTGTGTTGTTTGAGAGACTTTCTTAAAGTAAATGTATATCAATTTAAGCACTTGACATTTACATCTGTTAACAGTTAGCTGAATCTTTGGGAATAACAGCAGATTTCTGTCCATATTACTGTCATTTCACAATTTAAATTTCAATCAGCTGTTTTTGACAACATTTGTTTCTTTACAATGTGTTTACATAAAATTTTACTCATTCACAGCTGTTTTTAATGTATCATATGACATTTATTAGTTTGACATTCAGCTCTTTGATGTACGTCGAAAACAGTCAACTGACCATATGGTTTTTAGAGCTAATTACATTTGGAGTACATAATTTTTTTTATCTGCCATCAGCTGTTTCTTACATCTACTACAAAGCCATTTGAAAACCGGCAGAACAGCTATTTTTGGTATTTAATGTAACACTTTTTTTTACGTTTACCAAAATACCGCATTGGGTTTTTTTCCGCCTGGGTTCCAAGGAAATCTATAACCACGACAATTCCTTAACACATACAAATTTCTTCCTACTCTGTTTTTATCATACTCACCTTTGTTTACAAACATGATCAGCTGTCCTTTAACCTGCTTGTTCAATGCATTCGCATTACCTTCACACTTATCAACTTCCATCTGATGCTTTACACGTTTAAATTTTTTCTTAAATTTATTTGCAAATACATCAATTAATATTAACAACCTTATGTCCCTCTCAACCTTATGATTAACCTCCACTTCAACTTTCTTAACTTTACACCCACGTTTGACAATTCGTCATTTTTTTCGCTTTAAATTTCCTCCCTTTGGGGTCACATTCATGTTATTGACTGAAATTGCCTTCCACTGGTCATGTAAGTTTTCTAATGATTTCTCTAAAATTACTATCCTATTCCTTTCTATGATACCACAATTCATATCTACACACCGTTCTACTTCTACCCTATCTATTTCTAATTTACATATCCGGTCAGATAAATTTTCTACCTTCTCTTCTACCTTCTGAACTCTCTTATTTACCACCTTCACCTTCTCCTCCACATTTTCCTGTACACACCTTTCAGTAGATTTTAACTCATCAAATATTCCATTTGTTACTTGTTGCAGTTTTTCCTCTAATCCTTCTTCTTGTTGCACATGCCTCTCATTACATTCTCCACTTAACCTATTCTCCAATTCCTCACACTTCCGACCTTGCACTTCAGCCATTCTGTTTAAATCAGCCTTCAACTCTACATGCATTTTCTTAAAACTATTATTGAAATCTTCCAACCGCTCATCAAATATCTTATTAAGTACCAGGGACAATTTCCTGAGCATATATCCTCTGCCTTCTCAAATACCCTCCTGCACTTCTCCCATTTTTAAAACACTACAGAACACAGAAACCGCAACCAAAATATTACGCAAAATACATTTATTTGCTACCAACTTGTGGAACCTGTCTTCTTACTCTTACTTCCACTTCTCCATGCACACCGTACTCTGCTTTTTTACACAGACACACACACACTTCTCGAAGATATCCACGCAACGGTCACTGGACACTGGACACTTGACCCCTCAGCTATGCGTAGATCAGCTCTCTTCCCACAGCGTTCCTTCTGTAGCGCCTCCACTTCTCTCGAATAATTCTCGTCCTCCACACCTTCAGTCGTCGTAACCTCACAAAAGTTCGATGTTCTGAGCCTCACAGATGTCTCGCCGCTGTTCGTTGTTCTAGGCCACTCGATGGCTCGCCGAATGCAGCATATTAGGTCTCCACTGTTCAATGTCCGTCAGCACATTCACCAAACTCCTGCCATGTTCGTTGTTCGATGCCCCAACGTTGTGGCGTCAAATGTAGCGGATTCGCGTTCCTCCGTATTCGAGGATATCTTCTTCTTTAGGGCGCCAGGTATTTTTCACAAAAAATACCAAAAGATGATTTTAATAGTTTTAATTCCTTTCAGAGCATGAGAAAAAATTATATCTGCAGGTCGTGGTCATTCTCTCGTCGTCCCGCCGACACAAACTGCTCCTTCCACTACCCCATGACGCATGACGACTCTTTCCTCTCGCCAGACTACATTGTTGGCCCGGGATGCGTCGTTCCTCATCAATTGCAACTCGCAAGCTGGCCTGCATTGTTAAGTGTAACTTTTCATGTTACAAAATATATATCATAAAAACGCAGGTGTCTGTTGATTTTGGTTATATAGTGTCATTGTGAGGCGCAGTTGGGCCTACAATGAAGGAAGTTTTGTGCGTGACAATAGAGGCCAACAACAATGTAGAATTTGCAGGAAGAGGGTAAACCCTCGATGGGGAAACTCCCGCGGGGCGTGTGTAAAAAATGGTGGGGTGTGTGAGAAAACCAATGGCGGGGAACCCCGGAATTTTGTGAAAAAGACCGATGGCGGGGAACCCCGGTTTTTTGTGAAATAAACCGATGGCGGGGAATTCCCGGGGCGAGAACTTAAAAGGGAGCAGTTGGGAGGCTCAGGCAGTCAGATGAGGCGGGGGAGAGAGACGGACCAGTCATTCAGATAAGTTGTGAAGAGAAGGGACGACGGATCGTTCAAATGAGTTGCGGAGAGAAGGGACGACGGATCATTCAGATGAGTTGGACCTGGTGTAAAAAACTTGCAAGACGCACTAAAGCCAGAGAGACGCGGAATCATTCGTGAGGTTGAATGTTTGTAGGCCCAGTAATTGTGGTAACTGCGTACTCCACTTCTCGAGAGACCCAAAATTCCCTGAGATATTGTTTCATGTAATCACTGTAAAGTTGATAAATATAAAATTATCGAACCATTTAAAATTTGTTCATTGATAAATTAATATCCCATGAATAGGATATTACATTTTGGCGCCAAACGTGTGAGCTTACGGTCTCTCTCGAGGGTGAAGTACTGCAGAAGTTTTTTTTGTAAAAGGTATTCTATGGCAGTGAACATATGTCTTCTTCGTGTTCGTTAGTACAGTACTGTACAGTATTTGTTTCCAGTTGTGTGTGTATGTTTTCAACATGTCAGAAGCGAAACGTAAACACGTTACTCTTTCGTTAAGTGAAAAACTAGCAGTGCAACAAAGACTGGACAAAGGTGAATCACTCCAAAAAATGCCAAGAAAATACTCACGACTTTTCTGGGTAGCGTAAATCAGTTTAGGAATAGGCTAAGAAACCTTAAGTGAGTAGTTTTTAATTTTTTTATAGAATCAGTCAAGTGCTTATAGTGAAGTGTAGTGAAGTGATTTCTTTGTGACTCCCGACTTCTCTTTTCTTTTTCAAATGAAAACCTACACTTCAAAATTGTTCCTTAGTGTGATATGTCTTTTCTTTTTGTATTTGTGTTTTCTTTGTATATAGCAACTAAGTAAAGCTAGGTTTACACGGGCAGTGATGACTGCCAGAAAACGAAGGGCAGTGATGTCAGTGCCGTGTCAACATACGTCAGTGCTGCGCTGACAACTGCCAGTCCGTCGCTGACACGAGAGCACTGCCTCACTTTTCTTGGAGCGTGTCAACAGCATGTCAGTCATGACTGACGTTCCCCCTCCACCGACCTAGACGCTGCCCTCATGGGAGGCCAGTCAGTGGCAGTTACGGTTGTCAATTATCGATTGTGAACAGTGGGGAAGGCCTGACTATCGATTGCGCGATGGTAAACAGTAAACACTTTGTATTTTGAAATTTAAATACGCGTGGAGTTTGGTTTAATGTGTGATTGGAGTAAGTGGATCGTTGTTGTGAACAGTGGAAAGTACTTTGGTTCAGAAAACATACGGGATAGAGTTGATAAGTAGCATTTACTCACCTATAAATTTTTAGGTTAACTTTCCAAATATAATTTTTGTCCACCTTCCAGACACAAACTTAACTGGCAAAAAAACTACGCGAAAAAATGATATATAGCTATAAACGTACTAAAATCACACGAAATGAAAAATAATTCATTTTGTTTTCTTCAGTAATTGACACATATAAGGGGAATAAAACAACAAGTAATAAACACCTAGTCAATTAAACACTGAAAACCAGCTTCAAAGTATAGGCGCTTAATTAATCTAGTAATAATATGAAGTAATATTACTAAACAATAGATTTCATTTTTTGTATCTATAGTGTAGCATAATACTGAGTTTGACTATTTTGAGAGAATTTCACAAAGCCTTCCTCCTCATTTGTTACACCTTTCCTAGCACAAACAGAAAATGATTAATTCCGGTACTTTTAGTGTATAAGGCCTATGCTGTCACCTTCCAACATCATTTTTAAGTGAAGTTCTTGAAAGTTTCAGACGTGTGTTTACGAGGTTACTGCTGGCATGCCTAGGATTGCCCCAAAGATGAGCACCTAAAAGTAAGATACTGTAGTTATAAATGATTTTGTAAAGAAATGTCTTTTAGATACTATTTTCAAACTACACATTATTTCAGATAAATCACAGTCACTTCTGAGGACCCAGAGACTGGGGCCCATACTAATTCAATAGAATGTACGAGCTGATCCGCTAAGGCAATTGCAACTCCATGTGGGAGCAAGAAAAACAGCCAGGAACCTGGTGAAATATGTTTTTAAAATCTTGTAGGGATAGGAATATTGATGCTTTTGAAGAATGGGGGTACGTGCTGTAAAAGATCAGCCAGTTATTGGAGAATGTGAGAACAACTCTGATGACAGGTTGGAGAGTGAACCTAATTTAATTTAAGTTGTACAAAGACAGAGATATCAATCTGTTCTCATTTTACAGAAAGTGAGATTTTTAGTTCAACTAGTGTTAATTTTAATACTGGCCTTCAGAGTAAGATGCTAAACTCGAGTTGATATGTTTTTAAATGCCTTATTTTTATTCTACTTGTTTCAGAAATCTACATCCTTGGAGTGCCAGATTTCTCGGCGTCCAACGACAAGAAAACGCTTGGGATATTATGTATTATTAGATTGCGACCTTTGTTAAACATGTCCAACCACATTTTTAAAAATTTTGTTACTGTCTTCATATTAAAATTTGTCTGAGTAATGTTTGTTGAGTAAAGACTCAATAAACTAATCATACATCAAATGAATGTCTTCTAAATAACTTTTAAGTCATTTTCAGCCAGGTGTCTGGTTACTTTTGATCACATGGTGTATATATATAATAGGGAAAGGAAAGAGAGATAGAAAGTATCTTCTGGTGGTATTGATGACCTCATTAGTGTGTCTGGTTTCTTAATTAGTGGTGCCACCTTTTCCAATAATTTATTAAAGTTTTCTTTTGACATTCTAAGAAAATTTTTATAAGTTGAGGCATCAGCTTGCCTCAACTCTTCCATCAAATTATTCAAGAACCCATGAGTGCCCCTTTTAGCAACCCACACTCCACGTTTTCGTTTGATTCTTTTTTGATTATCGTCTTCCATCATAAAAAGTACAAGCAATGCAGCAACTTTCTGTTTATAAAACACAGACATGCTTATAAGTGTATCCACAAAGGAGGGAAATAATCAACTTATATAAACAATATATCGATACTATGCAACAACCGATCGTAGTTGCCAAGAATAGCAGAGAAGTGTAAACATGCATCAGAGTTCTCTGCCCGTTTTGTAGTGAGGGCAGCACTTGCACAGAATTGTCAGCGAAGAAGTGGGCAGTTATCTGCCCAATATGTAAACGGTAGGCAGAGCACAGTCAACCCAACTTCGACGAACATCACTGCCCGTGTAAACCTAGCTTTAGTAAAGCTATCATGGTCATGGTATCCGGTTTATTTCAATTTCTGGTGAAAAATTATCTGCTGATGCCGAGGCAGCTAAGGAGTTTTCTGTGAAGTTTCAAGAAATTGTAGAAGAAAATGAACCATTTCCTAGCCAAGTCTATAACATAGACGAGACAGGCCTAAACTACAAAATGCTTCCAAACAAAACTTTGGCTGTGTCAAATGAAACCGTAGCGGGAACGAAACTCATAAAAGATAGGGTAACTGTTTCTCCTTGTAGCAATGCTGATGGTTCACACAAGCTTCCCCTGTTTCTTATAGGCAAATCCAAGAAACTTATCATCCTTGCCGGAAAAAAGGACCAAATAGGATGATAATAATAATAACTGTAATAAATTTACATTTGCTATTTATTTAATTATTCGTTGTAATGTTGACTTATAATTTAAATGAAAGAAGAAATTCAATAAGTAGCTCCAGTTTATTAAACAAAAAACATTAAAATTTATTAATACTAATTACATCTTAAATTTAAATTATATACAGAGGATGGAAATCGCTAAGCAGATTTGTGATGTGGTAACTTGTATAAATGAAAAGTCTTGCGCACGATAGGTTAACATGGAGGGTTGCATTAGACCAGACTTTAGGTCTGAATACCACAGCAAAAACATAATCAAACAAATTCAATTAATCTGAAGATTGTGCCACGTTTAATGAGTAATGATGTATATCTGTAAGATTAAAATTTAGATTGTTACTAGGTATTGTTTAATTAAATTAATATATAATATTTCATGATACAAATGTATTAAAAAGCAAAGATCTCACTAGCATAGATATGACAATACGTGTTTATATTTGACAGCGTGTAAAATTTTCGCGCTTAAAATACGACTTTTAGTAATGTTTGCTTCTCTATTGTTCAGCGTAGTGTCGAAGTATTACTAAGTTTACGTTTTCTATTTTGATAGCATTGCTTTGTTGAATTCTTAGTTAGTTATTTTAATAGAAAATTATGGTATTAAAACCCCGATAGCGTTTTTCTCTTAAATTATGAAAGCAGAAGTATCGGATCTATTTAACCAACTTGCAGGGGCTGTAGATTTACTACAGAAAAATTTAAAATGTGTTATCTGGTAAGTTTAATTTGTAGTTTAGACTTTTATTATTTCGATTTTGTAATTTCAAGGTGATTCAATTATTCTCTGAAACTCGAAAGACCAACTCTCTACCCACAATTTTCTTAACGAATCGCCTACTGTGACACAAAAACTAATTGTTTCAATATTGAAACTACTTTAGAAATTAAACTTTCCAAAATATGATTTATGAAATAAACACGTATCTTCTTGCATATAACATAATATGTTGAAATTAATACACCAAAAGTGTCTAGGTTTATGGGAAGCAGAATTTTAATTGGGGATAGCTGTCAAAGTCCAACTGCAGAAGAGTCTACTCTGTATAAAGATCTAGATAGACTAATTACGGCTATAAGGTTGTAAACACTTTTCACAGGTTTAATAATGGCAAATTTTCAGAATATTTTTTTAAAAAAGAGAATAGAATGTAGGTTTTGACGTGAAATTAAACATATATGAGGGATACAGTAATTATTTGATATGTAATGAATTTAAATTTGCTTATTTTCAGTTTGGAACTATTGCAAAATCCAGTACAAACAAGATGCCGTCATTCATTTTGTCAATGTTGCATCAATGCTGTTTTGAAACATGCTTCAAATGCACAGTGCCCGCTTTGCAATACTCATATTACACGCAGGAGTATAGATAATGATTTGAAAAGTGCATCTCTAGTGACTCTTTACAAAAACCTTAGAATAGCAATTGAAAAGGACTGTGGCATTAATGGTAACCAATTAATTTTATTGTAGTTTATATTATTATTAGTTTACTTGTTTACCAATATTCCATTCTACTATATAGATATTATTTTAGTTATTACACAAACATACTTTCCTAAAGCTGAGTATATGTTATGAATTGAAACATTTTCCCGCTGGTATGTTGTCAAGCCACTGTATTGAATGCTTCCTTAGAACATCAGTGCTAAGGGTATGAAATAACAAAAAAGGAACAGGATGGAAAAAATGTGGATCCAGGACGTCTTATTTGTATGTGTTGGTCTTATTTGAACTATCCAGGTTGAGATTTTCCATCATGATTCAGATTTTTTGTATCCTGTTCCTAGAATGTTTATTGATTTTGGAAATTGAGTCAGAAAATGTAATTTGAAATGAATGAACCTAATTTCCTACTTGAATATTGCTATATATATATTTATGTGAATTAACATTTGAGGTACTTCTGTTCACTTAATGTTTCTTTTAATCCATCCTATTATACATTTGCATTTATCTGTTTATTGTTATTAAATATTTTTAAAAATGTTATCAAGTTCTATAATTTAGTCATTAGCATATTTTTATGTTGTCTATTTCTATCAGTATTTTGTACCTTAAATTACTTTCCTTTGTGTATTCAATTCTTTATTCTGTGGTGATTTAATTTGGAGATTGACTTAATTGAGATAACTGCTTTAATTAACTTTCCATTCACATCAATTTGCTTCCATATAGCCTCTAATTACTTCTTCTATGACTTCAGTTAAATATCCTGATAGGTTTCATTCTACATTACATTATTTCTGAATTTTAAAATATGTGACAAGGTTTAATTTAATTTCCATGTAAATGGAGAGAATGCAATAAATATGTATAGAAGTTGTCAGTTTTTATGTTAGTAGACTTGTTCTTTATTTTTGGAATCTTGGCATTACAATATAAATGTTTATAGCCGATCAATACGGGAATGTTTTGTACTTACAATGTGTAATTGAATACAAGTGGTTCTCAAACCCTATCCCAACTATGAAAACAAGTTGCTGTTCACTAAAGTATATGTACTGTAGACAACTCGCAATTACATTTTCTAATATATCTTTATTTAGCTCAGCTTTTGACAATATTAAAGATATTTTTGAATGAAATATTTTAGGGTTCCAGGAAGTTTTAAACAGAAACTACCAAAATTAAAATTAACAACATTTAATTTTCTCTTGAGCTATGAGACAACTATTCCCGTTCTCGAGCATTTCCTAGTGCTCTTGCCCCAGCAAGATTGTCTGAAATATTATCATTAACCAATGAACCATGTGAATGCTGTGAGCTCCATTTGAGACTACACAACAATATGTACTGTGGCCCTCCGCTTAAATCAAAGGACTTGCTGTAACAATGACTTCCCTTAGTGGCAACAGTACCAATTAAAGTCACAAGTCGATCGCATGGAATATTCTAGTAATAAAACTTTGGTAAGATGGTTAAACGAGCAATGTCAAACTGTTGTTTCACCTTGTCTCTCTCTCATTGGAATAAAAATGAGATGACTAGAAACTAATGATCTTTTTTCAGTCAGCTAATTTTTCCACTAGTTCATCTCCTTTTGAAGCAACCAATATTTACAATTCGTTTGGAATTACAACTTCTAATTTTCCAGCTTTACATAACGTAGCCACTGGCCATTGCTCGTACACCAAAAGAAACCTACATAATTCATTTTTAAACAAAAAAAAGGCATATTTAGCATCTTTTCCAAGATTCAAAATAAGTTCTCGAAACAACACACTTGAAAAAAAAATTCTATTTACAATCTACTAATTGTCAATTCCTTTTCAATACTTTTTAAATAATCTATTTAACCATCTCTTTGACATTCATTTTTCTTTAAACTAGATGTTTAACTTAATGTCTATTACTTTTTAAGCTGTTTTCATCAACATTATGACGCCCAGTACTTATTTTTACTCAACCACATCTTCAAAAATAATATCATCTGAACACTGCAAAATGCGTGGAAAATATACTGAATATCATTATACAGTTGTTGTTGATGTAGTAGTTCCCAGTCCTTAGACTAGTCTATGCAACCTTCCATGCTTAGCTATTCTGAGCAAAACTTTCCATTTCTACATATTTACCACATACTCTTTAATCTGCTTGTTCTTACCCAGCAGTTTTACCTCTAATGATAATTATACAAGAACCTCATGTCTCAAAAACGTGACCTGTTAATCTATCCATTCTCTTAGTCAAAGTCCTCCATGTTGTTATCTTTTCTTATTCTGCTTAGAACTTCCTGGTTAGTTATCTATCCACCCATCTGATTTTCAGAAGTCTTCTATAGCACCACATTTCATAAACTTCTATCTATTCTTTCCTTTCTGCAACTCCTACCATCCATGTTTACATCCTTAAAACACCACACTCTATACAAACATTTTTATTTCATATTTCATGGCATTTGTCATATTCATATTTCTATTACCCATAAGTAAATTCCCTCTTTTTGTGAAAGCCTTTCTTGCCTGTGCAAGTATATTATGACTAAAATACTTCTACCATTCCTAGTTATTATGCTGCCCAAGTAGCAGAATTCCTTAGCGTCCTTCAAAATATCCCTTCCCAATCCAAAACCTTTTGTTATTCCAGTACTTCCCCTACTACACTCCATCACTTTGGTTTTCTCTTTATTAACCCTCATGTTGTACTCTTTCTCCAGTACCCGTTCATGCCATTTATTATGTTTTCCACGTCTTCTCCTTGCTCCCCCAACACTATCAAATCGTAGGCAAACCATTATATTTGAATCAAATTCATTGGGAAAGCCTTCGCTCCTTCATAGGGTTTTTATTTTTTTTCCCTTTAAACTTATCATTGGCTGTAATATATATTAGTTATAGACCACTTCCTTGATTTAATCCAATATTGGTGACTGCATTCTGTAGAGGTTATAGCTTCTGTCTTAATATTTTAATTCTGTAATCCACAAAATCCTTAACAGTGTGTATCAGTTTACATTATCAAAGACTTTTTCTAAATCTACAAATGCCATTAACTTAGGCCTGTTTTTCCTTATCCTGTCTCCTAAAATTAGGTGCTTTTTTATTATTTAGAATTGGCTTCCATCTGCTCTCCTGATGTTTTTGCTAATTTTTTTCCTCTCTCTGAATGTTCCTTTGATTTTCCTATAAGCTGAGTCTATTTTCCCTTACACCATGAAGTCTTCAACCACTTTGCATTTGTCTTAGAGCCAAGCCTCTTTGGCTGCTTAATACTTCCTATCTCATTCTTCAAACATCTTTACTGCTCTTTACAATTTTCACCTCCTGCGTTTTTATGTTTACCCCTGTTTTCAATTATTATTTTTTATTTCTTGTAGTAATATTGGTCTGAACTATTCTTCCTATGTTTTTGTTGTCATTTATATCTTTTTGAAACTGAGCACCTCCTTTTTTTAGTTCTTTACTTCCCATCTCTTTGTTTTCATTCCTTTCTTAAGTTCCTTCATTTTTGTCTGCATTTCATAATCAACAGATAATGGTATGAGTTCACATCAGCCCTTTGGTAGGTTTAACATTCCAGCACCCCATTCCTACATCTCTGTCTTATCATTATGTAGCCCATTCGGCACCTACCCATATTCCCTGGCTTCTTTCACATGTAGTCTTTGGTCATGATTCTAGAACTGGGTACTAATTTGTGCTCCATACAAAATTCTACTTGCCTGCATTAGGAGCTCTTAGGCTTCTGACCGGGTGAGAGCAGGCATTGGCCATGACGGTTTGATGACATTCACTGTCATTGTTATCAAGTGATATCTGACTGTCCGGTGTGTAATGAATATAGGGGTGATACTAATTTAATAAATAAATAAATGTTAATATTTTATAATAAAAACTATAAAACAATTTGCAGAAATAGTTCTCGAGTTTCCACTCAGGTGCACTCAGCCAGATCACTTGGTCGTCGAAACGTCGTGTTTTCATCGCTCCTGCACCCGAATGGAAACCCGAGAACTATTTCTGCATCAATTACACTGGGAAAGCCTCAGCTCACTTATAAAACAATTTACTTTAACAAAACGGAACATATTTAAAATAATAATTACAATTTTAAATATTTCAATATTTATGCCAGCACATATTTTCAATAAAAACTACCTCATTTGAATGCACTTGTTTTCAATAAAAACTACCTCCATTTGAATTTGAATTTCCGCACTCTCACTGTATGCTAACTTTACCACAACAATTACACTACCGTATCTTACGCACTACATATAAAATATCACTTGCCGTAAACTCAATTATTTTCCTTACATAAGGATCACACAACTTTCTTTACTTCATTACCTTCGTATGACTATACTTTGTAATTATACTCCACAATACTATCTCCAACCGTAGATTATCCATCATACCTAAACGTTAAGCATAATTTCACTATCACGTAAAAATGACATGAACTTTCTCAATTTTCCAGTATCTTTTATCCCTTATAAGTATTTTTATTATGTTGAATGTAGCCCCCAACTACTCTCTCTTAAACAATATACTTACTACAAGGAAGGGAAAATTAGTACGACTGTCACAACTTAATTTAAACCTAGTTCTAATTATGACTACTGGATATTTCCTGGTTTTCTAAGTGGTGAGTTGGAACATGCTTTGTTTGGGCAAAAGCCTAGGCGGCTCCTTTATCCTACAATTAAATTCATCCTCTGTTATATCTGGCAGCCTGTTATCTGACCATTGCTCAGGACAAATAAAATTTGCTAGCATTTCAGTGTAAGAATATTGCTTCCTTACACTCTGAGCACTGACAGACATTTTTAATTTGAAGATAACTTTATTTGAATCACCTAATTCCATAATCTGGATAACTTCAAATCTCGCACATTTAACTACATGATTCTTTTCTGACGTATTAGTTAAATTATTACCGCGTACAGACAATTCATCTGCCGACCTTTCAGATTTACTTTGCTCATATTTCGACGTATCTTTTCACTCACTAATATGTTCTAAATCTACATGCATTTGTCCGGATTTATATTATCATTAATTACAACTACTTCCTTAAATTTAGTTTTTATCTCTAAGATCTCATTGTCTTTTTCTCCCGAACCTAGAACGTTCTCTACTTCTCCTTGCAGGTTATTTTGAGGATTTCCTGCATTAACTATCTGTTCCTCTATAATCTCAAGTTTGGCTGTAACTATTTCCTGATCGATTCTTAAATTTTCTTTAATGGGCTCCTTGACAATTGTGTTCCTGTCTTCAGATTTCTGTGCCACAGCATCTAACTTATTTTCCAAACTCTGGAATACATTTTCTAATTTATTCGCATTTATGCTTTAGTCAATTCTGATGATTTTAATCATTTTGTATTATTTTTTATTTCTAGAAAAAAACATTTTCCTTATTGCATCCATCGTCACTGTTCCCTCCATTTTCGATTTCACCTGTATCCCAATTCTTCCCTTAATATCAACTCTCCGTGACCCCTTCTAAAAATATTTACCCTTCATTTAAACTAGCAGTGTTTTGAATTTTGAGACTTTCACTTTCAATGGGAAACCCTTTTTTCCCTGGAATTATATTTTCTGCCTCCATCCTGGAAACAAGCTTACGTTCATTTGAGCCCTAATCTTACTTTACTGAACACTAAGAATTTCTTAAATTACAATATCCTCTCTACATATAAATTCTCACAATCTGTATTGTTGCACGCATTGTTACATTTAATTAATATCATTACTTCAATGACTGACACTGACGAACGTATCACACGTGCAATATAACATAAATATTAAAACAAAATAAAATAAACATCAATATGATTTTATTGATAAAAGCTGGAAAGCTGCAATAGAAAATACATATTACTGTCAGTTACTAATTCTGCTCTATGAGGAGAAATCGTAGCCCCATGTTGGACGTCAATTTATAATGAATGTAGGGGGTGATACTAATTTAATAAATAAATAAACATTAATATTTTATAATAAAAACTATAAAACAATTTACTTTAACAAAACAGAACATATTTACTATAATAATTACAATTGTAAATATTTCAATATTTATGCTAGCACATATTTTCAATAAAAACTACATATAAATTTACAAAAATGATTTAAATAAAACTTAAACAATTCTAACAATTTTAAGACTAATCTCAGGGTCGCATTAATGGCCCTTCTCATAGAACTGAAAATAATTTACACTAATTCACCCGGACCAGGCAGCAAACAGAAAATTACAAAGATCACAGATGCAGTAGTTAACCCAATCAGCTTAGTGCTTCCAGCACCTTCCCCGTCCTTTCTCCAGATCGTCAGCACTCTCCTCCAAAATCTTTTCAAAATTCCTTCTCACTGCTCTTGCACCATTTGGCCAATTCTCATCTCACCGCTCTCAGCCACCAATCTGATACTAAAATGTCTCCGCCTGCCCGTTTAAAACTTCCTCCCCACTTCTGCGACATCTGTCTCCAAGCTGGCAGGGATGGATATCCTCCAATAATATCCATGGTTACACTTGGGGAAAGCACGCCACCTGGTTGCCAAATCCTCAGACAGATTGGGAAATTCCCAAACCGCGACGCGGTGTCTGAGCTTTATTGCTCCTGTTCAACCGGTCACCTTTATTTTGATTCCGCCGCCAAAGCCCGAGCAGATGTTCATTACAGGTGATCACTTGATAAAGATGACAGTGAATGTCATCGAAACATCATGGCCAATGCCTGCTATCATCCGGTCGGAAGCCCAAGAGCATCTAATGCACAAATACACTGGGAAAACCTGCGATCTTCTACTAGCCTGTCTCCACTTTGATTCCTTTCACCAAGTCCATAGTCCACAATTAAATAACTTTCTCTTCCCTTTTCTATTACTGCAATCCAATCACTCATTATTATCAAATTCTAGTTTCCTTTGACATACTTAATTATTTCTATACTCTACTCTTCTCCTTTGTATGAATTTTTGTTTGAGATTATATGTATAATTTATATGAAAACATGATGTTTCACAAAACACCTCTCTGTTGTATAAAGCGTGGTGTTCTTTATGTAGCTAAGAATTCACATTTCTGACAATGATTTATAAAAGTTCACAAATTTCCCAGATTCTCTTTCTGATAGCAATGAAATTTATTTAAATTCTTGTCATTAATTTTTATAGTGAAATGTTATACCAGAAAATTTTGTTTGTTCACAGTGGAGTCATATGCTATTGTTGAGAGAGATACTCGTGAAGCCATATTCAACTCCCCAAGGCATCAAAAACTATCGGCAAAGAAAGTAAAGGAACCGGCGTTGATTTCAATAACAGCTGATGGCGATACCCCTTTGCTTCCTATAGCATCAGAATGTAAAAACAATATTAGTGTTAAAGAGAAACAACTAAGTGATGATAAAGATTCAAATTTTTCAGTTACCGAGACACCAATGAAAACACCGTCTCCAGAAAAAGTAACCCATACAAGAGGAAATATAATGAATAGATATAGTAAATCATATAAATCTAAACGTGACTTGAATGCTGCCCCAGAACTTCCTGTTACAAAACTGTATGGCGTAAGTTGTAAGGATAAGGTAGAGCATTGGCTGGAAATAAATTCAGGGTTGCTAGAGGCAGGTTTTAATTCACCAGTGAGTAATGTGCAAGAGTTACCGGTTAATGCTAACTTTTCACCAGTTGACGATGAAGATTTAATGTCTGCATCACAAGTGATGGAAGAAAAATCTTTTGCAGCTCCTGAGAATCCTCATAAACTAAATACAATATTTAAATCTAGAGATCAAGTTGCTTCTGCAGATAAACTTTCTTCCTGTAGCAATGACCCATATACATTTATTCCTAGCCAACCAACTAAAAAACCTCAACGTAAAAATAAAGTTCCTACTACTGCCTCCAGAAGAAGCCAAAAAATTTTGGAAAAAATTATTCCAACAAGTAAAAACAAAAATGTTGCAATTGGCGATGTGACATTGAACAATATTTTTTGTCAACAAGTTCCTGAATCTCAAAACATTGCTGATGGTTGCAATGTTACTGTCAATGACACATTTGATAACTTATTCATAGATTCAAAGTGTCCAGACAAATTACAGAAAAATAAAATCAGTACAATTAGTGATGTGCTCTTATTTAAGACCCCTTTAGACCCAGTTGAAGCTGATAATGGGCCAAATGAAGAAGTTATAAATTTGAGTGATAGTACCTCAGTTAGTAGTGGTGATGACTGGCCAGTTGGCACTAGACGGCTACCAAGGAAGACAGCTGTTACAAGGTCTCGTGCTCCCAGAAAATCTGCACTTTCTAGAAAGTCAACTTTGCTGGAAAACTCATTAAGAAGCAGGAAGAAAAGTGAGGTGAATAAATGTTTGAAAAGTAACAATGAGAAAATTAAATTACTAAAAACTGAATTTGAAGAAGTAGACAAATACAAACTTGTCACGTCATCTCAGTTTGATAGAGAACAGGAAGAGATTAAGAACATGGATAAAATAACTTCAATTCAAATAGTAGATAATCAATTGCTTGATAAGTCAGAGAAAGGAAATAATTTTTGCAAATTGACTAAAACTAACAATAATAAAGTTATGTCAGTAGTGAATGACCTGGAAACTGACTGTATTATTCTCAATACTGATACAGTTTCAAAATCACAGGGATGGTCTCGTTTTTCAGAAGTCAAAAAGGATTTTTGGAAGTCGACCAAACCAAGTTTGAAAGCACTCAATGTGAGTGGAGGGTCTTTACAGACACCAAAACATACATCAGTGTTTAATGATATGGAAACTGTTTCTGATGGACAAGATCATACTGTTATTTTCAATGGTGATTTGAGGACTATGCTTGTAAGAAACAGAAGCTCATCTGAAGAATCTTTAGCTTTATCAGCCACTCAAGGGGCTAAAAAGCAACTTTTTGAAAAAAAATTGGACTCAGACCATCAAAACGCTAATGTGAATTTTTATGAAAGTGATATTTGCGATCAGGAAACTGTAATTTTGCCAAAGAGAAACATTGCTCGATACATTTCTTCAAAAGTTGACAAAATAACTAGTGGTTTTACTGTAGAAAAAAATATTAATGAAGAACAACCACTTTTGAATGTTCATTTACAAAGTTCAAGTGGAAATTCAGATGAATCCTTTGGTCCTGTTACCCATTTTGAAGCCCCCAGTTGCTCACAAATACAGAACTGTGTTAAGAGTGCTCTTTCTTGTTTAGAAGCTATTAGCCAGGAAGATTGTAATACATCTATTCACACTGCCATTTCATCTTTGAAAAATGAATTACAGAGAAAGGAAGCTATGATTCAGAAAGAAAAAATTGAGTGTGATACATTTGTAAAAGATTTAGTGGTTAAAGAGGACAACTCTGCCTCAAATCTTCTTTGTCATAAAAATGGAAGGGAAAACAATTCAAAGAAAGTGTCCCTCTCTGAGAATAGTCAAAAAATGATTAAACAAAATATAAAAAATATAGATATAAAGGAAAACAAAATGAATAGTAATGTTGATGAACTTGTTGAAAGTACTTTCCCTTCTCCACACAATATCATATTTCCTGAAGAGTTTGGTACGGTAGACGACAATAAAAGGTTGCCAAATGTAAATATGCAAACTTCAGACAATAATTCACTAAATTTAACCTTGAAATTTAATTTTAACCTAAATAACGTGTTGAGAAATAAAAATAAGCAATTTGATGAAGTAAGTACTTCCTATAATAAGGATGGTTCATCAAAATCACGGAAGACATTTTCTTTATTAGCAAACACAGAAGATCTTAACAATTTAAGTGTTATTCCTTCAAGTGAATCAACCCAAGATCATTTATCCACACGTGTGACAAATAATTCAATACATGAATCACACAATTGCAAGTATCAAAATGTGGCTACACAAACACATCAAAATGGTATCAAGCCCCATTGTACAGCAGAATTGGTTTTTGACAGTATGTGTTCAGCAATTCCTGTAAATGTTGATGGCACTATAGATGTGTCGCAAACAGAAAAGGGACTCCGCAATGTCAAAGCTAACTTTTGGTTTAGTTTTGAAGACCCTGTGGAAAAAGAAACTTCAAGAAATGAAAACAATGAAAGGTAATTCAATAATCTGACAACTAAGTTTAAATAAATAATACAGCCAATTTGTCAGAAAACAAAATTAATATTTATTTAATATATTTGTGATATTGACTCATTGTTAAATATCACTTCGGCTGTAACCATCACTGGATGGTGTCCAAGACACCAAATTATCTGCTTTTACATGTATGTTATACATTTAAAATTTTCCTGATGAAGTCCACAAATATGGACAAACCATCATAAACATATTAGATAAATAATCTTTTTTTATATAACAAATTGCTCTATTTTGTATTTACTTAATGAAAAGTAATATTTAATTTTACTTTGTTTCATTTACTATGTTTTATTTACTGAACACCATTTTTTCTGCAGATTTCATTTAATGAAAGAAGAGAATGTGTAATTGTCACAACTTCTCTTCATCAATTTCATATTTTCGAGTAACATTCTAGGGCAGATTATGTAGCATAAATACACTTTCATAATGTTTAAATACGGTGTGTGGCTTTGTCACATTTCATTAATTTATATATATAACAATTAATGGGGAAAGGACAAAGAGATAGAAAGAAGGTGACTTACCTGAGGTTCATAGATGGTAGACACCTTGTGAGGTTTGGAGTACTTGAATTTTCGGAGGCACCACCCCCTTCATCAGAAAGCTAGGAAGACATTTCCAGTGATCGGCTAGCCGACGACTGAGCAGCCAAAAATTTCATCAGAAAGTTAGGAAGACATTTCCAGTGATTGGCTAGCTGACGTCTCAGTCACTGAAAATGTCTTCCTAACTTTCAGATGAAGGGGGCGATGCCTCCGAAAATTAACTTTGACAAAGTCACACACATTGGATATTTGGATAGAAATATTCTGAGTGAATTTCCTGCATTTCTATCCTTATTTACTACATATACAGCCAATAGTGGAAAATCTCCCATCATTCATCCAAGATACCAATCACTTTCTCCATCGCTCTCTGTGAATTACCTACACCACTCCCGCGGGACACACTACTGGTTACCGTAGATGTTATCTCCCTATACACCAACATCCCCCACACCAGTGGCCTGTCAGAACTCGAACACTTCCTGTCTTGCAGACCTCCAAATTCCCTCCCAAATACCTGCTTTTTATAGCACTCATCCAGCTTGTTCCCACCAGAAACTTGTTCTCCTTCCAAGATAAAATTTACTATCAAGTCAGCGGCACTGCCATGGGCTCCCGAATGGCCCCTTCCTATGCCAACCTGTTTATGAGGCAACTGGAACATCATCATCCACATTCCTCTTCAATCAAACCCAGAACCAGGTTCCAGTTCGTAGATGACATCTTCATGCAATGGACTGACGGACCAGATGCCCTCACAGACTTCCTCAATGACCTCAACACTAAATTCCCTGTCAAGCTCACTTAGAACTACTCCCCCACTAACATCACCTTCCTCGATGTGGACATTCAACTAAATTCAGGCCTCATTACCACCTCTGTCCACATAAAACCAACTAACGTCCTTCAGTACCTCAACTTCTCCAGTTGCCACCCTGAGTATACCAAACGATCCCTCCCCTACAGTCTAGCCCCGAGGGGAGCTCGCATATGTTCTACTTAGGACAGCCTAGCATTCTATACCGGCCACATATTCAATGCTTTCCGCAACAGAAATTATGCCATAGACATCCTCCAGAAACAAATAGTCCATGCCCTCTCCACTTCCCAAGTAGCCAGTCCCACCCCTAATCATCATACAGAATGTAGTCTTCCTTTCACCACTACCTACTTCCCCGGACGATATAAACTCAACTCTTTCCTCCACCTTGCCTACAGTGGACTACAATCCAACCCTGAGATGAAAAACATCCTCCCGTCCATACTACCCACCTATCCAAGGGTTGCCTTTAGGCGCACACATAACCTCTGCATCATTCGGGTAAAAGCCTACAAACCCCACACCCCCAACCCACTGCAGACCGTGTGGTACAAACAGATGCCATGTCTGCCCAATACTTCTACCCACTACAACCTTCCAGAATCCCACCAATAGCACTACATACAAAATTAGAGAAAACATAACCTGTTTGTCCTCTCACACCACCTTCAAATAAACTGCACACTCTGCCTAGCCTTCTACATTGGCCAGACAAAGAGACCCCTCCCCGAACAGATTGCCAACCACCGCAGTATAGTAAAGCTCCACAAATCACATAGCCGCCCATGCCCATGCCCTGGACTCAATATCCTATAGTTCTTTACCTTCACCTTGCCCCCCCCCCCTCCCACCACCACCACCACCACCACCAAAGCACCTATAACAGCATGAGCTCGTTGGAATTTGTATGTGTGATAAAACCTGATATGTGTATACTGTGTGGGTGTGCTTATGTTGTGTTTACCTTGATGTGTGTTTGAAGGGTGATTGTATGTATGTGTGAGTGTGTGTTAATATTTAAATATTGACACATTTGAGGATGGATGTGTTTGAATAAATGTGTGTCAATATGGGGGTGTTGGTATACATCTCCCCAACCCCCATCAAGTCCTTGCCTCTTCCCAGACCCTCATTGAAAGAGAAAGTTGGTGACCTGGTGGGGTCAATTGTTTAGGACCTAAGCTAGCAGCACAGCAAATTAAGGCTGCTCAGTCATTGGCTATCCGATCACTGGAAATGTCTTCCTAACTTTCTGATGAAGGGGGCGGTGCCTCCGAAAATTTAAAGAACTCCATACCTCACAAGGTGCTTATCATCTATGAATGTCGGGTAAGTCACCTACTTTCTATATCTCTTAATGATTAGTATGGGGTTTCCTTGAATTTTTTGGAGACGACAACATCATATGACAGAAGATAAGGAAGAGCATGTTGAGTGGCGGCCAGCTGTCAACGGAGCAGTCAAAATTGTCACACAGTTAGTGGTCAGCAGATCGATTCTTTTTGTTGAGTCATTTAGGCTTGATTCACTCATTGCTAGGAGATAATTCTTTAAAATGACTCATCGGCATCTCCGATTCTTTTATCAACAGTGAGCATTAATAACTTGAGTAAGAAAGGGGAGGGGGAGGTACAAATGCACACAAAAATTATAAAACAAAATATATAATATTTATAATGTCATTTATTTATAAAAAAAACTATAAATTCATTTCTAAAATCATTGTATAAAATTAATACTGCTATTTATATAAAGCATTTGGGAAAGTGAGCCAACTCCTTTTCTGTCATGATGTCCCTGGCTTTTGAAAATATACATTCACAAAGAACTGATGCTGTGGGAATACAAAGTCTTTTTAACACTAATTAGGATTTTTTTCTCATCTTACCACAATAGCTTTAGAGAAGTGCTGCTTATAACTTTTTTCGATTCAGAACCTGAGTCAAATCTTACTTTAACCTGATGACTCAAATAGCTCACTCTGGAGCTGACATAGGCAGGTGGCTCACCTTGGAGCTGACTCTGGGAATAAGCTCTTGTGGGAGGTTTGCTCAAGACTATTCAAGCAATTTGCTCTCGACTCTTAAGACTTAAGTAACTCGTTCATCACTCTACAAAATGAACAGTGAGCCATAACATTTTACTGAGTTGTTTTAGAGAAAAATTGACTCTTTCAAGCGATTCTCAGTTCTTTGTCCACCTTTACACACAGTTAGCTTTTGTTGGTGAACTATCTCTCTCAATGAAGGTTAGGGTAGAGGCAACAGAATGATGGGGCTGGGGAAATGCACCCATTCATCCACATACTATAATGCATTCTCATGTGCTTTACAATTATGGGTGGTCAGTTTTGGGGGGAGGGAAGAAGGTTGTTACTATCTAGATGTTGAATCCAGAGATGTGTGGGAAGGACAGTTTCTGTAGATGGAGCTCAGCTTCTGAAGAATCGGGTGTAGGGCTTTGAGGTGTGTTAGTATGGAGTACGCATTGAAATTATTAACGTTGTGGTTCTGAGTGTGGGCAGCTATGGGGAATTGAGTTTTAAAAGTTTGGCTGTGCTATGGTGATTGGCGGTCCATTCGTGGAGGGGTCGCTTTGTTTGGCCAATGTAGAAGGCTGGGCAGAGTGTGCAGTTGATTCTATAGATTGTATGGGAAGAAAGGCAGGTTATATTTTCTTTAATTTTATTGGTTATGTTTGGTGGGATTGTGGAAGGTCATTGTGGAAATGCAGGGCAGACATGGTAACTGATCCTACCACAAGGTTTGCTACGTCTTGTGTGTTGGGGGTTGGAGATGTGGGGTTTGTAAGGTTTAACCAGAATGTTGCAGAGATTAGGTGGCACCTAAAGGCAACTCTTGGACAGGTGGATAGTATGGTGGGGAGAATCTTAATTTCTGGTTTGGTTTGCAATCCAGTATAGGACAGGCAGAGAAAATAGTTGAGTGAACATTTTTTTTTGCATATGATAGGCTAAAATTCTTACCATGCTATCCTCACAAATTACAGCATTTTATTATAACCAACAAATACTTATTTAGGTGTAATTTATGATTTCTTAAATGGAAATGAGAGTTGCAGATTTAGCTTTACTTCATGTGAATATATTTTTGTACTCTGCTAGAGTTGTAAATTACATGTCCCACCACCTTTTTCAAAATGAAATAATGTTTTAAAGCTGCCATATTGTCTCATGAAAAGTACCACAATTATAACATAATTAAAGTTAAAAATGTTCTACTTAATGGTTATTGAACAAAATTGATCAATAACCACATTTATTAAGGCCACAGTGGACAATATTAAGTATAACATTAGAAATTTCCAAATTAAACAAAATGCTAATAAAATTATGAAAATTTATAGTTTTTCTTTACTTATGATACTTGGAACTCAAATTAATTGAATTATTAAAAATATATTATTTTTAGATTATTTTTAAAATCAACAATAATTTGAGCTTTCAAATTTTTTTTAGATAAAATTGAAATACTAGACAAACAAAGTTATATATAAAATCAATTGTTTGGATTCCAAGCTACGTATGTGGGGCAGACACACAAAACATTAAAAAAATCTTTTTGGGTCATAAAAAGGATAATGAAAGCAGTACACAGTATCGTTCTAGAAATTTCCAAATTAAACAAAATGCTAATAAAATTATGAAAATTTATAGTTTTTCTTTACTTATGATACTTGGAACTCAAATTAATTGAATTATTAAAAATATATTATTTTTAGATTATTTTTAAAATCAACAATAATTTGAGCTTTCAAATTTTTTTTAGATAAAATTGAAATACTAGACAAACAAAGTTATATATAAAATCAATTGTTTGGATTCCAAGCTACGTATGTGGGGCAGACACACAAAACATTAAAAAAATCTTTTTGGGTCATAAAAAGGATAATGAAAGCAGTACACAGTATCGTTCTGATTTGTCCGGACACATGAAAATTAATAACCACCAAATAGATTGGAATCACATAGAAATTTTAGACAAAAATAATTATTTCACAAAAGTAATGAATGAAATTTTACACGTCCAGATGAATAATCGTTCCGTTAATATTAAAAATGACAATTAAACCTCAATAAATGTTCTGATCTTTTACTTTTATAGTTTTTTTTATATAATTTTGAGGTTTGCATTGCAAATATCTTTTAGTTTATCCTACAACAATGTTACTGTACTTCATTCCTACCCTTGTTAACTGTACATTTAAGCATTTTGGCTGAGGGAGTCATGGGACAAAGAACATGAAATTTTTAAGTTTAAATCCATGTTTTTACATTTAATTTTTAGTGTTCACACATAATAACTATATTGTAAATGATTATTTTTATAGCATTATCATCTGCCTGACAAAATCCCAAAAATGGAGTCAAGATGTTGGATCACTTTATAAATTATATTCATTAAAGCTTCTGATAATTAAGGCCGTACCATTATTTAATTTTTTCTGTTTCAGCCAAAGTTTGCCACATTTAGCAAAACCTAATCAGGGCACAACACCTTTGAAAATACAAAAGTATGCAACTGAAGAGTCTCAAGAGATTGAGAAATCTATCCCTCATAAATTGTGCAATTTATATAACTTAAAACCTAATGCTAGTCAGCATATAGGTCAAAATAATGCAAATAAAATTGCTGAATGTTCAGAAAGCTATTCACAGAAAAGGAAGGAAAATGGAAAACTTGGTGTGAATTCAGAGTTTAAATATAATGAGAAAGACAATTCTCC
This sequence comes from Eucriotettix oculatus, assembly GCA_034510155.1. NCBI lineage: Eukaryota > Metazoa > Arthropoda > Insecta > Orthoptera > Tetrigidae > Eucriotettix > Eucriotettix oculatus. The sequence continues at coordinate 145,464,465 of CM067376.1, read as the reverse complement.
TTTATTGTTAGAGCCAGTTTCATCTCATACAGAAAATACTAAAGAAATTGATTCCTTCACAAACAGCATACCTCAACATGGAAAAGATATGAACTTGAGTAAAGAACTTCGATCATTTAAAGAGAAGGGAAAGACAATATCTAGTTCTGGTTCATCAGCCAATAATCATGTACAGAAATTGTCAAACTCTTCTCGTACAGAACAAGTTTTGCTCACAGCCAGTTCCCATTCAAATGGCCAGGGACTTGTATTTCCTTGTGGCCAACATACAGCAGATTCTCAAATAAGTTATGGAAATAAGAAAAGTGAAGAAAATTCCTGCAATGGTATGATTATTGTTGAATTTTAAAGTATACTTTCTGTACAAGTATTTTTGAAGTATATTAGATTTAACTTAGTATTGCACGTCTCTACTATATGAGAAGTCAGAATAATATACACACTTTCAGATTTGTGTTTAGAATTGATATAATTACAACAAATTGTTTATTTATTCCTAGATTTTCAAAATGACTAGGTAACTAAAAGTCTTTCTATAATAGTCTTTCTTTTTTTTATCATTGAAATTTTTTGTCTTTAACAGAAAATGATATAAATTCCAACAAAAGATTCAATTCAAGTATGTCATTATTCAGTTCAAGCAATACTGATGATAAACCTGTAAAAGGCAGACAAAGCAATGTGAAAACTTCCAAAGAAAAAGAAGAAAATGGCCCATCATGTGAATTGGGAAAAATAACAAATTTAAAAAATATAAGTGAACAGGGTGCTTCAAACTGTCCTATTTCCAATGCTTCAAAACGACCACAGAGTATTAGTGATGATGAAGAAATCAGACCAAATAAAAAGCGCAAATTAAAAAGTGTTCTCTGTTCAGATTCGGAAGAGAGCAGTTCCGAACCAGAAAACAAAGTAGATTGTTATCCAACAGAACAATTAAATGCATCAGTTCTTTCTTCAGTTCGAAATACAGAAGACTTACTTGATTCAGAAGAAATCATTGGAAAAGTAATGGCAAAGATTGATAAAGAGCTTGGTTTGGCCCCAACTTCTGAAAATTATAAAGAAAATAGACCTCCACCATCACCTAAACGAAGAAAGCTATCTCAACCGAAGTCACCTGCAATGTTTTCACAACCAGGGCTTGCCGAAGAAGGTGAAATAATAAATGAAAAGCCAACTCTTCATATAACTGTAGATGATGGGGATCTTTCTTCACAAACAAGAAATAAATTACAGGTAAAAATTAATTTCAAAATTTATCAACTGACCAATTCAGCATTACATGTATTAGAAATTGAGGTAAAATACATTACTTGTTACAGAGAGCTTTCTACATAAAATTGAAATGTTTCCATATAATTCAATATTTTATCTGACAAATAAATATAAATACTATTATAAGGAAGTGGAAATACTTCAAATGAAGCTCAGTAAAGCATATAGCTAATTTTAGGAGAAAGGCAAGAATGGAAAAATGTCAATTGGACCAGAGACTCGAATCCAGGCTTATGGTAATGGAGAGATGTTGAATCGGCCCTTGGACGTTGACTTGGATTAGCTCTGTTTGTAGAGCACCTGGATGGATATTGGGAGGTCTTGGGTTTGAGTCCTTGGTCCGGTTGACATTTATCCATTCTTGTCTTTCTTCTAAAATTAAATATACATATAATAAATGAGTTAATTCAGACTCTAGATTTAAATATTAAACATTACAACATTTTGTCTCTCATTTGAGACTTCTTCAGGTAAAAGCTGTACATGGAAGCTCCATCCGTGCATGACTCCTATGAAAAAAGTGCATTTTTTTGGGCAAAAGAGTCGTGGAGTGAGGTTCGTTTTACAGCTAAATTTTTATCTGAAGAAGTCTCAAATGAGAGACGAAATGTTGTAATATTTAAATTTAAAAAAATAGACAAAATGGCTGATTTAACTCTTTTATTAAATATTTCAATTTTGTGCATTATAAATAAATTTGTAACACTATTGCCATATTTTTGGAAAGAATGAAAATGTTTAAAAGTGTAATTTGATTATTATGTAAGTAATCTGCCATGAATTATGTATCCACATTGTAATATTTCATCTAAATGGGCTGAGCAGTACACCAAAACAAAGCTCAAATAACTATTTTTTTTAATCAGGCTATACTGTTGTTTAGATTTTTTTTATTTTGTAACTGAAGAAAAATTATGTACAACCTGATATATTAATATAGTAATGTATCTAGAACAACCCGATTTATTATTATTGTACTGTATCTAATTAATCAATTAAACTTGTATTGATAATTTATTTTGTCATAGTTACTTTTTATGTAGTACTTGTGAAATATTACAGTTTATTGAAGGAAAGAAGCTGCTGTCATACCACCAGGACTCTGTTGAAGAGGAAATAAGTGTTTCTATCCCAGAAAGTGATGATGATATAGTTGAGCGAACCCCTACAAAGGTTGTTGATGGAACTCTTAGGTAAGCTGAAGTTGTAAAACTTATGATTAACTGTAGTTTCTACTGTTGACTGCAGAAGTCTTGAGTAATTATTGATTATTTCAGACAAAAATGTAAAAAAAGTATTGGTATAAATAATTTTTTGTTTGATAGGTAAATGTAATAATAAACTAGTTTATTTATTATTCTCATATTTCAGCATCAGACAGACACTATCTCCTACAATGTTAATGACATAGTGTTTACAGATTATTTAACAGTTTTCATTTTTATATGTTTTTATCAAAATGATCAGCTTTTCCAGAACTACAAATGTGTATGAGGAGCTACCAAAATTTTGGAGATCTACTTATAAAAATGACTTAATTCAGCTTATAATTTCACCTGTTTTGTAATATATTGCAGTCAACTAGGCTTGTAGCCAGTGTTCTCATGACTTATACATTTATGGGACCAAGACTGACCGTTATTTGGCATTAATGTTTTGAGAACTTTAAGTGATGCTTCAAACATATTTTAAATGGATTCAAAACATAGCCCCATTGAACAGGATTTTTATTTTGTAAATAGTCTAGTGAGTATACTGCTGTCCACAGGAGAAAGGCAGTAAGTCTAAAAAATGCTTGTGAGAAATCAAGGGAAAAGTTTTTTTGAGCTTTGACATTTACATAACCCCTTATCTGCAAGAAATATGAATTTGTCTTTATAATTGATAATACATTTATTTGTGAAATATTTTCAATATTCAACAATTTTTACTTACTACCTTTCTACTTCGAATGGCAGTATAGGAGAAATATGCAAGCATGTTCTCATGTTGTAACAATTAAGTCTCTTTCCTTCAATATTACCACATCACCTTTTTTTTTGCAAATTTCATGAATACCTTTTCTCCTAGGTTAACTTTTCAAATATAGTTAGCATGCCAACTTATCTTGTTAAGAGCAGTCAAAACAAAATTATGTAAATTTATAATTGACATGTAATTAAATTTTGTATTATGATATAAACAAGTTACTCATTTCACTATATTGTTAACAAATAAATCATTGATGTTAATAATTAAAAAAATTAACATCTTAGGATAATAGTAGATACTTTAACTTTAAGACATTTGAGTAAGATGCAAAGTTGACATCGAAACTTCAGCATATCTAAATTTGTAAATTATCTCTTTCTATTTTGTAAGGTTTGTCTGATAAAATAAGGTCGTACCTATTATCATCTAAAATTAACCATTCGTTAAAAAACTTATTTCACATGACAGTTCCTCACCGCAAAGCCTTGTTTTGCCTTGGGATCAACTGAAAAATACTAATAAAATCTGAGTTTAAAGATTAAAGCTCCTTGAGTCTTGTCTTGAAGTCTCTTCGTTGCTGTGCTTGAAATTGTGAATGTTTTTTCCCCCTTTTTTTCACATTTTCATTTAATCCTTCCTTATTCCATGGTGGCCCACATTAACACACAATTTTTCTTTAATTATTTGCAGAGATCATGGTTCATCTGAGAAACCAAATGCAGTTCAGGATAATATCGAGAATTACGAAAAGGATGTCTTGAAGGAAAGGGAACTAAAGAGCAACTTTATGCAGCAACAGGGACAGATTATAACACACAAATCAACCGGTCCATATGGAACCACTTCTAAATTGAATATAAATGTGCATAATGACAGTGTTAGTCTGCTACATAAGAATATTAACAATTCAAAGTTTATTTCAACTGATGCAAAGCATGAATTACAAGAGTAAGTCAAGTTAAGGTTAATTAAAGTAATATATTTTCAAATGTTTTTGAACAATACACCATGCATTTTAAGTTATAGTATTGCAGTAAATTCAAAATAAAAACAATATAGTTATGCAGTCATATTTTTTTTTTTTTTTGCATATCCAAACCTTGATGGATTGATATTCTATATATTTTCTGTTATTATTAAACAGAATCACTAATAATGTGCAAACTTGTGCACAAATAAGTACCCTAGTATACTACAGTCTTTATTAAAAGTACTTACAACAGAAAGTCTCTCATAATTGTCAATCTACTAATTAGGGACATGCTTAGTGCTATAGTTACATATTAATGTGAATAATGACTTTTTTTCTGATTCTTGAAACTAATGTATTTGAATAGTGCCATGAACAAATTAAACAAATAATAATGTTCAACATCTGGGAAGGTGGCACAGGAGGGTTTTATATGTTGGAAAGCAGCTCAGCTTTACTGTCTGATTATTATGACTTTTTATTTACTCATGTTTGTATATTATTATTAAGCATATTTCATTGATGTTATTTTTTAATATCTTCTTTTGCTGTATTTCTTTTGGTATTGTTCTGAAAATATACTAGTTTTATGTTTAAGTAGTAAAATTCAATTGTTCCTAAGTTATTGGAAATATTATTCTATAAAATTATACATTGATTACAGCAAGAAACCTTCAGAATTAATAATAATGTGCAGTGGATTTTCACGGGATATACTTGCTAAGATAAGAAATGCAGTTGTAACATTAGGAGCTATATTCTCAGAAAAATTTCTTCCAACTGCCACACATTTAATTGTCAAAACTAATGCACAAAATTGTACGGACAAAACACTAAAATATCTTCAGGCTGTAGCTGCAGGAAAGTGGATTGTTAACATTGAATGGATTAAGACTTGTTTCCAAATTAATAAATTTGTGTCTGAGGTAAGCTTCTATAGCTAAATTTATAGAATTTACTGTATTGTTAATGCAAGTATAGTTCATAGGAGACAATATTTGTGTGTGACTGTATATATCTATCGAAATTGAATCAGATTTAGTAAAAATCAATTATGGAAGGTACCTTGGAATGCAACAACTACTGTGCTATGGTCAGTTTATTAGAAATGTTGAAGTATGAACTACTGCACCCCGAATAGGCTGTTATATGACAGAAGAAGATGGAGTGTTGCTTCAAATAAAAATTATGCTGATAAACAAATATAAATAAATATGTCAAAATGATGAAGCTGCTTGTAAAGTAAAACTTATTTCTATGTTTTTGAAATAAATTGAAAATTAACATTCCGTAAACAAAATATATTCCAAGATCATCTTTAATTTACTAACTGCTTGACATTGCTTACTGCTATTTTTTCTAATAATTTGGGCAATTATAATTTTAATTCTCTTTGTGTAATCATTACTGCACATGACACACATTTAAGTTACTAAAAGCAGACACACAGAAAGGAAACAATAAAGTGATCTGGGAATTACTGAGGAAAATGGTTGTGTGGCTTGAGATTCCCAGACATATAGTCTGCATTCAGAACTAAAGTTGATTTGAAGGACTCGAAATTTAAGTTGTGATCATTTAAATGAAAAAAAGAATTTAAATATCAAAAGTTAAATATTGAAACCATATCTTTTGAATAAAAAAAACAGCACTAGTGTATATAATTAATTTTTAAAAACATTTGTGTCTTCTAATAGTGGAATAAATATAAGAAAATTGTGAGAAGGTACTATTTTTATTTAATTTTGTGATGAATGATTCATTATCCCATGTAATTCTGCCCAGCTTGAATACAGACAAAATGCTTCTACGAAAAATTATAAACGTTGGTCATTTAAAATTTTTGCTGATCAAGTTGTGATGACTAATGACCATGTCATTATAACTTTATTGGAAATCGGCATATATTTTCATTATTTATAACCATTGAGACAATTTCTTTTAATGAAAACTGAAAAAGTTCTAGAGCTGTGATTATTTGTGGATCCTAATTTACAGTTAACGGCAAAAAGTGCAAATTGCTTTCCTTTGATTGCGAGAAGCTCATCCTATTGAAATAAAGATGCATTTAGGTTGTAATTGAAGATGATTTGTAAAACTACTAATATTTTCAGAACTATTACAGCTTATATATTAATGATATTACAATAGAATTTGTCAAATATATTTGCTGTATCTCGCACTAATGAATGATTCTGATGAATATTCAGTAGTGACATTGGGATATGCTAAAACTGTTTAAGTATACCATTTGAAATGCCAAGATATTTTCAATGAAATGATGACTGGTATTAATTAAAAAATGATTAATATATTCTTCTTTACAACCTATTCATTTTAAATCATTAAATTGCATGGCTAATAATTGTTTGAGATTAAACACTTACTGTGATTCATTTTATGTTGATTTTGACCTATATATCTGAAGTACATAGACATACCAAATAGTTTTTTTTTAGATTGAATTCTTTGTCTATTAGGAGCCATATGAGGTTTTTGACTCCCTGGCAGGCATTGGACCTCAGAGATCTCGTTTGAGCAAAGAACCGCTGTTCAAAGATTTTGTGTTCTGTTGTTTCGGGCCCTATCATGGTGTAACATTGGAAGAGCTACGGGTAAAGTATGAGAAATTAAGGCTTAATACTTGTAAAGCATGTTTTTTAAATGATTTCTGTTTTTATTTTATTTCTAATTTATGCAGGATCTTCTTTTTGTTTGTGGGGGCTTGGTTGTTCAGTCACCAGTTGAATTGATTTCAAGGATAAGCAATTATTGTTTAATTGTTGTTGGTCATGATAATCCTAACCTTCCACAACTTCTAAGTAAGTAATCTCAAATACTTTATTACATTTCTTTTATTTATGGTTTGTGTCTTCTATTTGTAGTAAATATTTTATTCATATTGATATAATTTACAATTGTTTATTGGGAACTAAACAGAAACATTTATTTGTTGAAGGCTGTTTAATGGAAAATTTTCAGTTCAAGAATAAAATATTCTTCAGCTTCCAGCCAGGTCATTTTGTCATCAAAGCGAAGTGCTGATTTGTGGAAAATGAAGGGACTTCCATGAGATCCCAGCTACTGTAGACTACCAACAGATCCTACATCTTCCATAGTGTAGAATACATTGGTCATGTTGAATAAAACAGACTTATCAGACCCAGTTCCTCATAGAATTTACACATTACTAACAATTAACAAGGAGAACATGCTGCTTGGGCCCACGGTCAGTGCCATAGAGTTGACAGTATGTAACTTGGTAAAATATCTAACCAAACTGCTGTGTACCCTAGTTGTGAAATGCAAACCCTGCGTAATGTTCTCCCAGGAATTTGTAAAAGTTATATAGGAGATTAACATGGGAGTGAGCAACATCATGACATGTACTTGTTCATTCGAGTACCACTAAAGGACACATTACAACGTTTAAAGAAGTACTACCTACAAGACATAACCAACCTATTTAGGCATGTCCTGACCACAACATATTCAAGTGAAACTTTACAAGGAAAAAGAATTTATTTACACCCTAGCTAATTTCTATATGAACAATTTAAAGAAATGGCTCTAGAAAGTTCTCTTCTAAAACCATCATGCTTCTACAGATATTTAAATGAAGTACATCCTTATATCAAATTCACCATGGAGAAGGAGAAAGAAGGCACTTTACACTTACTGAATATTTTAATCTCTAGGAAGCAAAATGATAAACTGCGACTAGGAGTATACTGAAAGCTGGTTTATACTGACCTATATCTCTACGCCAACAACACCCATCACCCAGACCAGAAATCTTCTGTTCTGAAAACATTTGTGTACTGTTGCTGTTCAGGCCAGCTTACCAATCGAACTGGCTTATCTGAAGAAGACATTTCAGGCCAATGAATACTTGGAAAACCAAATCAAGATCAGAAGTTTCCTGCTGCGTGATAGTGACCATATACCAAATCAACTTTAACAACACAGACTGCATCTTTTTGGGGGTTGTAGAAATTATAATTAGGGGCAATCTTCTAAATAGTGACTCTAGGCTACTCCTAAGCCAAGTGTGGAGCCTCTTATAGCAGGTTCGCATCAACATGTCTGAGCACACTCCACTGACCAGCTACTAGACAGAGACAGAGAGTGGAATGGAAACCTGGTCAAGGAACGTCTAGTGACTTTCACTGCCCTAAATCACAGAGCATCACAATTGAGCAGAGGAGGGAGTAGGGAATTCATCTCTGCCACAGTATTTGCCAACCAGATGCAAATGGACCCAGACCACAATTTGGCACATTATCTGAAAATGATGGACAGTCTCTAATGGGATCTGGGCGTTGTAGCAGAGGCTCAATCAGACTATTAATTTTGATGAAAGAAAATCTAGTTCATTATAAAGTTTATTGGCTCACCGCTTATATGATAGGTGAGTCGCTGTCCAGGCTCTGTTGTGGATTTTTGCTTCTTCCGATTTAAGTTGTTTAGCAGATTCTATTTGAAATTAGTTTTGCCTTTTTAGTAAATTGTGGATTGTGCAGCTCGCAAACATCCACTCCCCAACTTTCTGGATAGCGCCCTGTCCTAAAAAAAACTGTCGCCCCCCCCTCTTGACCTTGAGGACAATAGATTGCTGGTTCTGACCAGCCCTGAAAGTATGCGCTACACTCTATATTGGGAAATGTCTACGCCCTATATCATGTTTAGCTCATTATTTGAACTATTTTAACAAAATTTTATTTTATGGTATACAACACAATAAAACTAAATTCTCAAGAGATTTGTGATTATATGATAAGGTTCCTGTCCTTCCCTATAAGTTCTTTAAATCCAAGAAATCTGTAAGAAATACAAGCTCAAAATCATGTTTGTGTGTTTTAGTATTCTATAAGTGAATGATTTTTAAACTTAAAAAATTTAAGAAACTTTTGCTTTTAAAAAGTTTTTTTTTGCAAAGTTACCCACTTTTTAATTTAAAATGTTTTAAATATGGCTGGCGAAACATTTGGATGAATTAACTTAGGTATCAATTTTGATCTTATAAGAATGATTTTTTTATTAGATTAGCAATTTCAAATATACAATTATTATTGATGTTTTTTCTGAAAAAATATAACATTTGTATTTCACTTTTTGTACAGACAAATGCAAACATTTTAATATTCCTGTCGTTTCCCATGAATGGCTTCTGGAATGTATATCAACTTATGATATCATTTCTATGTGGCCATTATTAATTCACCCATCTACATTGGAGGAATTTAAAAAATTGCACCTACCTGCTGCTGCTTTAGAAGTTTTAGATTATGAAACGACAGAAGAACAAACATTTAGCTAAATTAAAGGTATGTCAAAACTTTGTTTGTAAAGCTATTTGAGAAGACATTCAATTTTAGTTATAAATAAATGTTTGACAGTAGTTCATTAAATAAATTAATAAGATAAGTAAGCTAAAAAGTCTCTCCATGAAGATTCAGATGAAGTGTTCAATCTTGCACTCTGTAGTTGCCAACTTCAAAACCTTGTACTACCATCATAATTCAATTCAAAATTGTCCATATTAAACATTATTTCTTTATATTACTATTGATAAGAATTAAAATTATGGAAAAAAGTTATTTTAATTTTTCTTAATTGTTGTTCCAGCAAGAGTATTGTAAAAGTTATTAAAGATGGAACTTTAAGAAGATATTCAAGATGGTTACAGTGAGTTTATTACATTGATTGTATTTATGCTGTACGTCTTTTGAATGTTACTTTTGTTAAATATTTATTTTAATAGAGAAAACAAGATCAGAATATGTTTATTGTTATTATTATTATTTGTTTATTAGTTTGTAAAAAATTGCATAGGTTTCTTGTTATAGTTTTGTTTTGTCCTTTAAGCAGTTTTCATTTTGAGTTCAGTTATTCCTTTTCATGTGTAATTATTGTTTTCTCTCTATTAATTTTGACAGTGGGGTGTTATATAAGGCACTTATGTTTGTGTCAGTTTCCCATTTACTTTATAATGGTGTCATATATTCTTATGTTGAGTTATCTATGTGCAATATTCAGTTACAAGTTAATTAAAATATGTGCATGTGCTAGTTTAATACCATAACTTTAATGTATCAAATCAAATAATTGCATTATTGTTTAATATAGGTTATAATTTTCATCTTTTCTTAACATCAGTTACTGTCTGTTCTCATGAAAAGGTATGAATTATGTTTTTTGTCAATACTTTAAAATATATATGCTGAAAAGTGTTTATAAATACTGTTTAATATCAAAATACTACCTACAGACTTCAAATTATTTAGTTATTGTAAATATGCTGTTGCCTTCTAATAGAATCATTTATGCACTTGCGCTTATTATTATGCATTCAGAGCAACAATAAAATATTAGAAAAATTATCAATATGGCTTTTAACTGAAGTGTGTAAGAAGTATGAATTGTATTATTTTTACCCGAGTGCATAAATCCAAAATCAACAGGATATGAATAAATTTCTCAAAATAGTCTGTTTTTATCTTTTGATATAGCTTGTTAAAACTAAGATAAGTACTTGAAAATGAAGTGATATGATAATAGCATGATCAAGATTTTTGATGTGTATTACATGTATTGTATGTATTACATTTATGCCAATGTCTGGAATTGGTGTATAGTTACATATTCTGAGATCAATGTTTAAATATTGGTAATATGTTTTGGAGCACTCCCAGTTTGTTCTAAAGACTATTGCACAAGAATTTTAAAGCAAAGTTTCTCTATAGTGTCCTCTTGTAAGTGTTAAAACACTTGAGATTATAAAATCTTAATTTTACTATGGAAGAATGAATTATAAGTTTGTAATAATGGTGAAAAACTGAAGCTCATTTATTATTTATTGAAACAACATACAGAAATGAAAGTGGTATGAAATTATAGAAGAACTTCTAAAGTTTACTTGTCTATGTTTTTAGTTAACATAAACGCCACTAGAGGCTCTTGATTTTGTTTTTAGTAAATAGAGAAAATGGGTGCCTTGAAGGTGGAATGTGTGTTTTGATTGATGGAACAGGGGCTGTAGTAACAGTGCAAAAACTCTTTAGAGCAAAATGTGAAAAACCTCTACCACATTTAAACTGCATTTCATGATGATTTTAGTAATTTGAATCCACTGGATGTTTATGCTCTAAGAAAAGTCCTGGATGTCCACAAACAACAAGGGAAACCGTGGAGAGGATCTGAGCCTCATTTCAAAGAAGCCCAATAAAATCGAAGTATCAAGCTGGTAGAGAACTAAATGTAGCACAACCTACTGTGTGGTGTGCTGTAAAAAGTTGCTTGTAATTTAAACTATAAAAATTGCAGCTCATTCATACCCTTAAACCATCAGATATGCTGGAACACCTTACATTCTGCATGGATATGCAGTACCTGATCTAACTCTGTGTTTTCTTTTTTGGGAATTTGTGAAGAATGTTTTGTTTGCCTGTCCATTACTACAGAACCAGAATGATTTGAAGTGATGAATCTCTGCGGCAGTGGAGCTGATAACTGAAGTTGCATTGTGTCTGGGAAGTAATGGAGTACTTGTTAGACATCTGCCATGTTATATGTGGTTCTGATATCCATAATTTCACGAAACTTTCATTTCTATACATTGTTTTAGTAAAGAATAAATGAGCTTTAGCTTTGCTCTATTTTTGACCCTTTATTTAATAATTACATGAACCTTAAAGAATGAAAGTTATCCTGGTGAATCTGTTGAAGATAGCATTCTCATATGAACTGATCTGGGTTGAAATCCGAGAATGCTATCTTCTACACTAACCTTATTGACACCAAATAAAATATTTATGTACATTATAACAATTTATTTTTCTAGTGATGCACAATGTTGCAAACTTAGTGGGTTATAGCAATTTTTTCTTCAGGTTACAAACACAACTTTGACATACAAACACTTGCTCCTAAATCATGTTCTTAAATTACCATTTACTTAAAACCACTTTTCTTCTTCTTCTTTTAATATGTAAAGCATTTTAGGACTTCTTAGGATCAAAGAAAAATCTAGTTTTCTTGAACAATATTGAAATTTTGTGTTTCCAGAGTAACTTTGGACATTGACATGCAGAAGCTATTGAATGATCATAATAATGAACTCACTAGGCAACTTGATCTTGGATTAAACATGTGAACTAAGTGAAGTGAGGCTAGAAATTTATTGTGGTAAATAGAGTGATTAACAATTTGAATGACAATGTAATGCCACATTACAGAGAGATTAAAAAAAAGTCAATTATCTATAGATAATTTTTTTTTTGGTTTGGGATGAGACCAATGTAAGAGAATAAAAAATCTTTTAACATTTCATTGTTAACAATTGTACAATTTTAGTTTTGTCCAATTGAACTTTGTGTCCAAAAAATACATAATATTCTGGAATTTGGTCAGTTGGTATGAACTCTCACTTTCACATATTCAGTCTATAACATTCTTATAGTGTGACGTATACTAGAGGGCTCATTTGCACGGAATTTGTCCTGAGGCCCGTGTCTTTATCAGTTTGAAGATAGTTCATATTTCTTGTTTGGCCAATATGTATCTAATTTTAGTGCAACCAGCAATGGGCAGATAAATCAATTTTTCCTGTGGATGGAAGTTTCTCTTTACTGTTGCCAATAAGTGCATTACTAAGACACTCCACTCCAACTGGCAAACTATGTATGGGTCCAGCTCCAAAGAACTAAGCCAACGATCGGTGAGTGATATTCTGCACATTCCTCGAAGTATTATTTTTCTGATGTCTTTGATGGGAAGAATTATGTAAACCATTAAACTGTTTTCACTATGTGACGGGTGGCAGAAAAACCTTTACTCATATTGATGTGAGAAGATGATAGTAAACAAAGCCCCTGGGGGGAGAGAGTGGGCAAGTAGGCCGTGACGAGACGAGATGAGGCGAGGCGTGAAAGCGGTAGAGGAGAGGAGTGGAGTGGCAGTCGTAGTCGCAGCCATGTGGCCCGCGAGCGAGGAGGCCCGGCGCTACGTCGACCCCTGGGACCTGGACAACTACGACTACCTCATGGGCGGCGCCAGTACAGACGACTCCGACTTCTACTTCGTGCGGCCGCACTCGCGCACCCCCAGCACCAGGTACATTCAACTTCAGGGTCATAGAAAGAAAAAAGAACGGTACATCTAATTTTCAAACGGTAAATATTAAAAAATATTCATAGGATGAGCGTGAATCTTCCCTAAACCCTTGTTGACGAGAACCTACTTAGAATGGTATGAGGCTTCGAGTCGCATGAAACCAAAGCTGGACTTGACATTTCATATACTTCTAAACTAGCTGGGTGCCCGGCATTGCCCGGGAATTTATTTATATTAGCTCGCTTCCGTATTTAATTTGACAGTAATCAGTCAGTACGTGATTAAACCATCAGTGGAAGCGTCACATCAATATCGTAATCAAGTCAAGAAATAAACTGGTACCTTAAATTAGCACATAACAAAAATACATAGAAACAATGAATTTTAATTATTAGTAGAAGAAACTTAAACCAACTCTTCGGTCTGATTAGCGTGAAATAATTTGTGTAGATAAAATTGGGTATGTGCTTGAGTAAAGTGCCACCATTTTTTAGAGTAACAGGCTACATGAGGGTGATCCTGAAACAGGAACCCTTTGAAGAATAGGAAGGGAATTGAAAAGGGGGATGTGGAAGGTAGAGCAAGTAGCCAAGGGTTGAATAAGGCCCCCGGGCTATATTTTAAGGATCCTTCCCGGTTGTTCACCTAAAGACATGCAGGGGAAACCCTAGAAAACGTGCATCAGGTAAGTCGGACTATTGGGTATTGTTCTCACTTCCGAATGACGGGAGTCGAGTTTGCTGTTGGGTCGCAGCATTCCCTTCTCCGTGTCTCCACCATACGACTTATAAATCATTTTGCATTATTATTAACTAATTAAAAAGTATCATTACTTAACCCATTTTTGGTCTGAAAGGGGGTAATAAAGGTACTTAAACCTTAAGATCTATAGAAAACTACTCTGGGATGACTGCTTAACACCAAAATTCCTTGGCAAGTGGATGAGTATATAGGAACGTATAAAGGGGCAAACATAATCAGTGTAGTCGTTTGAACGATGGTATATAACACGAGGGCGCACCGTATTCATTGCCTAGAAAATGTAGAAAAATACTATCTCGAAATGTCCTGTATTCTCGTTTGCGAATATGTGAACTGTTCTGTTACAGACCGACATAAAGCAAGAGACGTCTCGGTCCCCAATGAAGTTCAAATCAAACATGTCAGTACCAAGCATCAATTAGATGCTATTAATCAGCGGCTATTACAGTTATAATATGCTTTACTTATTAATTTTTATCTCTGTCGAGTTATCTGCGATTATGACTAGACGATTCGTTATACACACTCGTTAAACATCAAGTTCGGAAAAAACTATCAAAGCAGTGTTTTGTAGATATTTAGATAAACTCAAAACTCGGAGTTATATTAAATTTTAGCTATTACAAACCTATTAACTTAAAGGTTTCCGTGAAGCCATGTGGCTGATAAATAAATAATACAGTTTCACATGCAACGCAGAGTAATATTTTTTTCTGTTGCATGTCTCTAAGACCGCTGATGGTAGTCAACATTTCAAATGTGCCACTTGCTGAATAATAAACATTGTGTGCTATAAGTTGCCCCTGGTCTCTCGATAACTATATGATCTTTGGAAAATGCCTTGTTCAGAATTTCACTAAGCTTACAACGGAAACTTATTCTATCAAAAGAACAATGCGTCTGTCTGTCGTCTTGGACTTTTAAGTTTGCTCTACATGTGGTCGTCGCTTGTCACAATTTTGGGTGATTAAGAGCCCGTTTATTCGATAGTCTCAGTGTCTTAGTCACAGACTATCGAAGTCAGCGCGGCAGAGCTGGTACCTGATAACTGCTTGACTATGGTGGCTCTTCAGACGAGGGAAAGACAGACTAGACTTGATTAATCTTGTCTTTGAAAACTACGACTCAGCTGGTTTGCATAGAGCCTCACAATTCCGTTCAGACTGTAGGCAAAGTCACCGATAGTCCTTTATTTTTGCGGAATCAGGTTCTTCGACGCCGAAAAATTAATTATTGAAGTGGAGAAAAGACCCCCACCACATATCGTAACGCGTATACTTAATATTATAAAATTGTCAATGAAATAAATATATTATGTATCTCAAACATTTTTGACTTAGTCAAAGCATTCCTGAGAGATTATTTTTGTATGTATACAAAAAAGAAGAAATTGTTACTTATTTCACAGTAATATTGAGTTTTATATTGTTTACAGTTTTTCGTTTACTTCTTGGTAATGCACTTCCTGTTGCCTCTTCGTAGTCCATATTTTTTCAAGAGAATTTACAAAGTGACTTGAAAAATCTGCGTGTAAAAATCTTCTTAGTGTTCGGGGAGTTAAATAATCTATTATACTATTCTCCGCTATTTTCAAAATGTATTATTTTTCAAATTATTATAGCCGCGTTTAATGAATGATAAAAAGTTACTATTGGCCACATTTTGCTAGTAGCACTATATTATAAGTGGCATATAATTTATCTTCATTATCCACATCTTATTTAGTCTGGTTAATTTGGGATTCTTTTTGGTTACTTCTGAACCAGAGGAACTAGGTGTGTCATAACTGGTCAACAGAACACCAAAGTTCATTATTCTGTGTAACCATAGAGATAGTCACATTTATTGCGATATTTTGTCGAAACAAAAGTAGACGGTAATCGCCATCTATTTCTCTTATAGTTTCCACGTATATATTTTTCTTTTGTAATTATTGAAAAAACGGTCAGGGTACTACAGTCGAACTTCCAGAAACGGACACTAGAATAACCGGACACCTCTCATACCCGCACAATTTTATATTCCTCGGCATTATTCTACTTCTAATAACCGGACACTATTTTAACAGGATTTTCGATAATAATGTCTCTAATAACCGGACAGAAAGTGGGATACAATTCAGGATTCCAGATGGCTTGTTCACTTTGAGGCAGATGAACCTGGACTTTCCCAATCCCGAATCACTTTCACGAAATCTCAGTTCTCAGAGAGTCGTATTTTGAATCGTAGTGAGTTACGCGTGTTTCAGGTTGAAACGATTTACGGAGATGGATTAAAAAAACTGTATTAAAGAAAAGGTGAAGTTAATAAAAGTGTATGAAAAAGAGAAATACAGTGTCAGAGCTCTTGCTGGAAGATTCAAAATGGGGAGAACCCAAGTTGCTGACACTTTATTTCCGGCCCTTCAATGCGGGAAAAGGCTATGGAACTTGTCAAAGAATTAGGTAATGTGTACTTCAAGGCAAGTGTCAGTTGGCTGGACAAATTTAAATTGATACACGGCTTTACGAGTAAGGCGTTAAGTGGCGGCTGTGGACACTAACGTTGTGGCAGAATAGACAACGAAATTGGCGAATCTTTGTGAAGGCTACTCGAAAACTATCATTTTAATTGCGACGAGACTGCACTATTTTTTAGAGCTCTGGCAAAAAAACGATGGCGATACATGCTGAGGAGGGAAAACATTGAAAGAAAGGTCGACAATTTATGTTGAGTACAAACAAGGAAGGCGATTTTGAACCTCCGCTATTAATAGGCGGACAAATAAAAAAGCATGGATGACGAGAGATATGACTTTTAATTGTAAAATTATGCGAGTGGGTAGAAAAGTTATTTTATTCATGGAAAACGCTGCCTCTAACATTGAAATCATTTTTCTACCGCCGTTCTAGGCATAATCTAAAACTTTAAAGTGAACTACAGAAAGTGTATTTAGTGTCATATTTCCGCCCAGATGGACGCCTGCACCTCTTCAAAGGAACTTCAAAGACTTAACTTTTAGACGCAATTATATGGTTTACTTTTGCCATAATCAATATAAAGAAGCAAACTGTATTGAACTGTTTTAGGAAATAGAATTTTCCTTATGAAGAAACCTAGGTTTACAGTGGTGAAATGAACTAACGATCGTACATGCTTTGGCATTGAATGCATGCTGAATGTTACAGCCTTCTAATAAGCGAACAAATTCCCTTTCCCCAGTAGTGTCCGTTTATGAGAAGTTCGGCTGTACCAAAATGAATGTTCGTTAGTGCAAACCGCGGTGGCCCTTCAAAGTCGACCCTCCAACGTTTTTGGTTGCCAAATTCGAGACGACCGGTTCGATGAACAATCAGGCCAACAGCAGTGCGTCAAAGAAACTCCATATCGGCCGAGAACATTGTGCAGGAAAACCCTCGCCATGCGTAACAATTCGGCCTTTGGCAGACTTCAACTTGGCGAATTTTGCGTTGGGACTTGGCATACAGCCGAATCAGATCCAACTGATCCAGGAGTTCAAAGTTAATGGCCGTAGACAATGCCGTTTTCCCGCTGACAGGGCTTCGAATTGTTCGGAAGAGGACCACAATTTTGGCCGAAAAAATCATCTTTAGAGACGAGGAGCATTTTTTTTTGGATGAATGACTATTTTAACAAGCACAATTGCATCCACAAAAAGTTACTGTTTGGTGTGGATTTTGGGTCGGCGGCATCATTTGTCAGTACTTTTTTGAAAAACGACGTTGGCGAGGCAACCGGTGTCACGGCGAACTCTACAGAACGATCAAAGCCGACTTCTTTTGGCCCAAATTGAACGATATGGACGTAGACGTGCCACTCAACGGACGCCACGATGGACGGTCTGCGTGAACGATTTGAGGGTATGGTTATCTCTCGCAGAGGCGACCTGAAATGACCGAGATCGTGCGATTTGACCCCTCTAAACTTCTTCTTGTGGGGTTTCCTGACGTCGCAGGACTGTTCCAATAAGTCTCAACCGACCGATGCCCTTTAAGTCAACATAACCCAGGTCATCTATGCGACAATCATTGAAAATCGGACCACTCGGATCTGTGCCACTATGGATGCCGTGGCGGACATTTGAACGATGCTATATTCCATACATAATGGCAGACATGGGCCTTTCAAATAAAAAAGTTCTTCGTTAACACCTCACACACTGCTTGTTTTAATCCATTTCAACATCGACCCACCCTTATTGAAAAACCCTTTGTATGTAACTCCTTAAGCAGATTTAACAATTCGCTTCTTTAAGAACTGCTTCATCCACACGCTCGCCGTCTTGCGTCTTTATTTAAAATAATGAAGCCTGCACAAGTTGTTAAGAAAATGCTTCACAGTGATGAGCAAGTGTGGACAATTGACCATTATGCGCTACAGGAATGGCTGTGGGAAATGCGTCTAGCGCAAGTTGAAATGAAAGACTAAGGGAAGTTGAAGAGGAAAACGCACTAATGTAGGATTGCTGAAGTTGTTCATCTGCAATTTGACGCCCAGTGATAAATCGTCTCTTTATCGCGAACACAAAAGGTATGCTGCGTCGGTTTCGGTGAACTGCCATTTTCGAAAAACATTTCAACACCACGTGATTGTATACACTGAAGTGGCACATTCCTAGAAACTCGTTGACGTGTAAGACGTTCTTTCTGTCGGACTCTGTATTAAGAGTTCCGTTTGATTAGGTAATCAGACAAATAAAAAATATTGTTGCAGATGCATTAAAGCATTTCCACGACCGTTCAACCCAGTTCTTATGATTGATTCAGTAAGGAGATTCACTGGGTGGAATGTGGCTCATTTATGTCGTATTAGTTATTAGACAAGAATACCAAATATCTTACAGAAGAAATCGTAACTCATGGCAGATCGGCAACGGAGGAGAAAAACTCTGCCTGAGGATTGAACCAGTTCTAAAAGTACCATAATTGGATCTCCGCGGGGCGCTTCCGACTTTCTCGCTTTCACTATCGAATGGATCATTAGATCGGTTTTTGAGGAAGCGAGCGCACTGCACCTTACTGCTAAACGAATTTAAACGAGGAGAAACTTACCGTGTCGCATTGTACCTTCGCTTGAAGAAATGTAAACCGGAAACAAAACGAGTTCAGCGTGTCGCGCCGCTCCGCTCCGGAATCTCCCAGAGATATTCTTCGTCTAGGCAGTGTTTTATTACTGCCATTACACTCACTCCAATGGTATCTTCAATCCTTTCAATTTGTTCAAAATTGAGGAATTTATCGTCGTCCTACCAATTAATACTTTGGAGTAATAATTGTTAAATGTTGGTCTTTTAAGTAATTATTTTTTCCGTCTTTATTTTTTTGTGTTTAGGTACTACACAGATGTTAGTCCAATTATGCAGGTACCACGCATTTGTTAAATTGCTGTATTGAAATAATAAAAATGTGCCTTTGTTACATAATAATACAATGTTTCAAACAATGAAAGAACCTATAAGTATGAACATTCGTTTTTAACAACGTAAATGGAGTTAAATTAGATTTATTAGTTTCATTAGTCATCTTCTGAGGAAATGGGACAAGTCAAATTGATATTAATTATCAAAATGTGTAGCATAACATAAAAACACAAGTTATTTGGGGCTATTCTAAAATTGTAATGTAAAGAATCTTAAGAGTACACATTTTGAAATACATGAAATAGGATTACTGAGAAAACATTGTCACTGATTTAAACAAAACTAATTACGTAAATAAGAGAGGGTTACGGCACGTTACAAGAAAAAACAGCACAGAAGTAAGAAATATTAAATGTAAAGTAAAGATAAATTTATTATAATGTCTCAAAGTTTTTCAAAATATTAATAGGGATTTTATTAATACCTTTACATTTTCTCTTCACTGGATCTTTCGGCAATAAGCCATATTTATATGCACAAAAAGCAAAATAATATTGAAACAAAAGTAACCAACAAATATAAATTGATTAATATAGTAGTTTTACATCAAAACAACATATTTAAAGAATTTAGAAAACCCAAAATGACTCCGTAATCTACACTGTACATAACTTTGATGTCTCACACATCGTCAATTTTTTGTGTGTTGTTATTGTGATATTCAGTCCTAAGACCTTCCATGTTAACCTTTCTTGTGCAAGCCTTTTCATTTCAGCATAACTACCATACCCCACACAATTTCTAATGTGCTTAGTGTATTCCAGCCTTTACCTCCCGCTTCTGTTCTTGTCCCACACACTTCCTTCTAATGCTGATTTTACAAGATCCTCATGTCTCAAAACGTGGCCTATTAATCTATCCCTTATCTTGGTCAACGTCCTTCATATTGTTTGCTCTTCCCCTGTTCTGTTTAGAATTTCTCGTTAGTGATTCTATTTACCCCTCTAATTTTCAGCATTATCCTATAGCACCACATCTCAAAGGCTTCTATTCTTTTCCTTCCTGCAACTCCTATCGCCACACTCCATAGGAACATTTTTAGCAACAATTTCCTAATATTCACACTTATATTACCCGTAAGTAAAATCCTCTTTTTTGCGAAAGCCTTTCTTGCCCGTGCTTTCCTACTATTTCAGTCTATTATGCGTCTACCATCCCTATTTATTATGCTTCACATGTAGCAAACTTCCTTCAAAATATTCCTTCCCAATCTAACATACTTTTTTATTCCACTGTTTCCCATACTATACTCCATTACCTTGGTTTTCCCTCTATTAATCCTCATATTGAACTCTTTCTCCAGGACCACGATCCGCCATTTATTATGATTTCCAAATCTACTCACTCTTCTAATACTACAATGTCATCGGTAAACCGTAGGGTTTTTATTTCTTCTTCTTGTTGCCTGATTTCTTCTCCATATTCCATTTTAACTTTCTTCTATATACAAGTTAAAGAGCATGTGCGACAGACTGCATCCTACTGGACTCCTTCCTTGATTTCTGCTTTCTATTTTCTTTTCTAATTACAGCTGCCTGCGTCCTGTAGAGGTTATGTATAAGTCTTCTTGCCTGATATTTGACTCGTGTCCTCTTCAAAGTCCTTAATAGTATGCTCCAGTTCACATCACCAAAGGATTTTTCCAAATCTACAAATGCCATAAAACGAAGGCCTGTTTCTTCTTATCCTTTGAAGAAAAAAATATTAATTGTAATATAAACTTCCCTTCACAAGTAGCACTAAATTTCTTGTCAATGTACAAAATATATGCAAAGCAAGACTTGTTTATATAAATTTTTATTTTGATTTAAACTACCCCAAACTTCTAACGACATTCCCGTATTTGTACAAATATTGAAGTACTACATAATTCAATTCATATACTGTAATTTTCAAACTGTTTGAAACTTATTCAAGAATAACATCAAAGTTCAATGAACTAACGTTTATAAATTGTATTAAAATAATGCCGACCTGGGTGGTGTAGTTGTTAGCGTCGGTGCCTCGCATCACAGAGCTCCCGGGTTCGAATCCTGGTACTGTGTTTTGTTTGAGTAACCATACTGTGATACCATTACGTAGATTTAAGTTCCCCTAATTGTACAGCATACGTGGTGTTAAATTTATCTGAAGACCTTAAAATATCTCGATAACCACACATCGGATCAAAAAAAAAGTGTGTAATGAAAAATGTTCGTCTCGAAGAGGGAATCTAATGATACGAAACTCGATCCCCACGCCTAACTCCTGGGGAAAAGTTAAAAAACCTAAATGGGAAACCCCAATTTTTTATTGCAGATTCGGATTTTCCAGAAATAATTACTCCAATTTAACTACGATTCGACAAAAATCAAAATAGGTTGAAAAATGGGGATATCTCAAGAAATATGCACCAGATCAGCAAATTAAAATTAAATGTGTTTGATAGTCTTCCAAATGCTACTTAATGACACCATAACTACTTATCACTACTTTTACTACTTATCAGTAAACGAATAAGCGAACGTCTCTGTATTCTTTCGATGGCTGCGCCATCTGAGAAATAATTTCCGTGAATAATGAATTCAAATCAATGGTATTTGACGACATAAAACCAAAATTTTCTATAAAAAAAATTGGTTTCCCATTGTAAGTTTTGACAATTTGCTTCTCCACCCCTCGGGAGTGGTGGTGGGTGGAAAGTTATCGTGTGTTGAATTGGAGTAATTTTTTTTCTGGAGAATCCAAATCTGCATTAAAGAATGGGGGTTTCCATTTAAATTTTTTAATTCTTCCCCATCCCCAGGGGCGGGGGGGAGGTCGAGTTTCGTATCATTAGATGGTCCCCTTTAAAACGAACGTTTTTCGTTACACTTTTTTTATTCAATGTGTGGTTATCGAGATATTTCAATATCTTCAGATAAATTGAACAACCATTACAGTCACTTATGGCTTTTAGCGTTTGATGTGACTATATACAATATCTCTTAATTTGTTATTTTTTTAAAAAGATGAATGTTTCTTGTGGCAAGTTTTCTTTTAATATCATAGGAATGGATGGGACGGGGGAATGTGGAAGGGAGGGCAAGACAGCGAAGACCGCCTGACTGCAGCTTTAAGGATCCTACCCGGTAGTTGTCTTAATGAAATGAAATGCAACGAAACCTGCGTCAGGTGCGTGTGGCTCTTCTAGCGAGCGTGCGCTGTGCTGCTGGGACGCAGTACTCCGACTCCATTCTTCTATTAGGTTTGAAAAGGGTTGTCAGCTTTTCTAGTTGACAATAAGGAAGATTCTACAAATTGCTAATACGTTATACGATGTAATACTACACTTTCAACGTATTCTACACTATTTCAATTTTAGCTTTGATGAGTCCAATTGAATTTTTATTCACAATCACTTAGAATATTTAAACCACGTTAGTGCACAAACATGGTTACAAATTTGAGCAATTTGATTTGAATTCAGAAAGGATCTTAGCATAATTTTTCTCATATATTTTTTAAAAAAATTACAGGTTATGGTGAAATTCGTTACAATTTTCAGTCTAGCTTTAATGAGTACAATAGAACTTCTGTTTCCCACATCAGGCAATAATCGAGAACACTCTTTCTGAGTGTATTAGACCCTGGGGTACTGACAACAAAACAGATTTATTTTTTCAAAATCTTTGCACTAATTTCTTTTCATTTAGAATCACGAAATACAGATACTCATTGCCACTTTATCATTTAAAATTTCCACGACACTACAGAACTAATACAGTTCATCTTCATTTACATCAAATTCAAAATATTTTCAAGCATCTTGTGGGTCACTGAAATGAATTCCTTTGGTCTCTAGGTTAACCAGCTTAATAATTTTATTCCATGCGCCAGTTCTAGAACCTAATGCCAACGTAAACTTACAATTATGCACATTTGTGTGTATTCTGGCAATACCAGTTTATGAGCTGGATACTAGGCTCATTATTGCTTCGTAACAAAGCTAGGTTGCCAAGTATGTAGCTCGTTAATCGAAGTTGAATCGTTAAAAATCGAATAAGTATTGTGCGGTTTTAAAATTATATAGAGTTTATTTGAAATAAAAGTTTTTCTTTTAAATAACTGCCCTTTTTTGTACAGAATTTAGCCATTTATTCATAATATTCTGTTACTTTTTCCCCCCACTTGGTCGCTCTGCAGTTGTTTCGGACTTTTGTTCAACGTTATCTTTAGCCACACTCGAGAATTTGTGATATTATCTCCTCAGCGTGGAGGTATTCGGGTTCAGATGAAATGTTCGGTAATGCTTTAAAGACAAGTCGATAAAACATACAGTAGTAGTGTCAGAGTCATGGCCGAAAGAATTCTTGTCATACTTGTACAGTTACAAAATGATCTCTATACTTGTCTCTCGACACTAGTATACTTTTCATATTTATTATGAAACGGCTAGATTTATATCCGGACTATGGCCTTACACACATTTAATTTGAAACTGATATTAGGGATTATAATTGTTCTCAGAAAGCAGGCAATTATGTTTCTCCCTCTGAAACATTTTAGTAACTGGACTGAATAATTTAGCATGGTTATAGTTGTCCGGAACATCCGGTTTGTTTCACGTAAAGTTTAACTCTCCGGGGCCGTTTGTACGAAAATTTAGCCTTGCAAAAATTATATTGCCGTACATTCAAAGTTGAGTTATCTCAGGTTTCAAGTCAAATATCTCAACTTTATGATTTGCATAATGTTTGGATGAGCACATCTCAAAACGAGTCAACATGTTGACCCATATCGGACATTTTGGTATAGCTTAGTTCGGAAACGTATGTCCCGCAAATACAAGTGAAATCATTACGAAAACTAATACAATAAGGTCAAAAAGTAGTCAGTTAACAGGCAAAATGAAGTAATAAAATAAATTCAATTCAATGTTTGTAGAACCCTCGCTGTTTTCATGTTTTTTTTCTTTTTCACGTATGGGAGCTGTAAGGACGACTCACCGCACAAACCTGATAAATCGTTATGCTTTTGTCTTTTTTTGCGCTGGGTATCATTTTTATAGTTTTTACGTTTTTTAAACACATGACGAAAAAACGTTCTTGTATATCAGCCATCTCTCTCCCTCTCTTTCGCTCACAGGTACGCACAACGAAACGGTTATAACATACACTCACTTGGGTCTATAAATTCGGTTACACTATAAACACTAGCATGTAACTACCGCTGTAAGAGATTACACTGACCGGCGTAGAATGCTTTCACGTGAAATCATTTTGATTCATGGCAATGTCTGGCCATATACCGCCAAACAAGATCTGATCGCAACTTTTGATTGTGGGGAACAATCCGACCAGCTGGATTTAGCACCAAGCGATTTTCATCTGAAGAAATTCCTTGGTGGAAAAAATTCAATGATGATATGATGACCGGATATGCAGACTTGACGTCCATCATAGGCGGAATCTTTCCTTGACGAAAGGTTACAAAAACTGATATCCCGT
Source organism: Eucriotettix oculatus (assembly GCA_034510155.1). Classification (NCBI taxonomy): domain Eukaryota; kingdom Metazoa; phylum Arthropoda; class Insecta; order Orthoptera; family Tetrigidae; genus Eucriotettix; species Eucriotettix oculatus. Next base: position 145,439,483 of record CM067376.1, on the reverse strand, counting down.
TGTGACGACAGCGACTACGTGGAGAAGTAGCGTGAGTTGTAAGGTGATGAAAATGTTCCACTGTTTATAAATAAATATCGGTACTTTATAAACAGAACTCGTAATTGGCTACTTTATCTAAAACAGGCGTTCTTGTATTTTCTTAAATTAATGCGATTTGTTAATTTTGAAAATAGATAAAACAATTTCTTGAAGCCATTACGGTGGCAGTGTTGTGCGTTGAGCTCATTCTAAATTTTAACACACACACAATTTTTTTTTGGTTAACAGGCTACATGAGGGTGATTATGAAACAGGAAACTCCCCTTTAATAGCATAGGAAGGGAATTGAAAAGGGGGGATGCGGAAGGTAGAGCAAGGTAGCCAAGGGTTGACTAGGACCCCCTGGCTATAGTGTAAGGATCCTACCCGGTGTTTCACCTAAAGAGATGCAGGGAAAACCCTAGAAAACCTGCATCAGGTAGGTCGGGCATTGGGTACTATTCTCACGCCCTTCCGAATGACGGGAGACGAGTCTGCTGTGGGGTCGCAGCATTCCCTTCTCCGTGTCTCCACCAGTTTCAGGAGGCAGTTGGCCGACTGATCCAATGGGATTAGCGGACAACTCTTGTCATATGCCCAAGGTCTTTGACCCCAGTACATATACCTCCTAAAATAGGTGAAGGTGTCTCGGCATATGAGAACTTTGATAAAAAAAAAGTACCCAGAGAGAGTGCAGGAGGCATCCCCAACATGATCAGGTGAGCCCCGCAGTCACTCTGGGCTGAAGCGCCTGCGAGAAAACTCCCGCAGCGCCCACCATGACACACACAGATATATATATATATATATACATATACATATATATACGTATATAGTAATTTATTAATATACCTGCGGAATGGGGGATAGGATACAATGAAAGGAACGCAGTGTCATGTTGCACTTTTTATTCTGATTAAATTAATTTTTATTTTCCCAGGCTGTTTATTATTTCATTTACATAGAAATGAGATAAATATAACAATTGACCGAAGGTTTTCCCGATGTAGATACTGGATGAAATTCTCCCGGGTTCCAGAAGATGATAACGCAACATTTTATCCAAAACGTCGCGTGTTTTCGACCATCTCACCCGACCGGAAACCCGAGAGGATTTCATCCATCAATAATAGACGTATGAATTGTTTATAAGACAAATTGACAATCACTCTGCAGGAACCAAACTCTTCCGAAAAATTAGTGTCTTGCTTTACATATTTTCACCAATCAAACTCAAAAGATAATCAAAACTTTTTGAACATATCCTCGTGAAATTGATAAAATTCTTTGTCGTTCGCTTGTAATTCATTAATAAGATATTTTAAATTCTTTTTATAGTTAATTGGATGTACTCACAAATAACGAGTATTTTTGTCTTTTTATAATAACACATTAAATAAATAACAACTGTTATTTCATCGTCACGCTCCATCTTGATAGATATAATAACGTTAGGTTTGCTTCAGACAATTTGAAACAGCCTATTTCAGCTCGAAGGAAGTTGCTAGACAACCATTTGCCTCGCGACAATTTGCTTCAGACAGATTTTCTGTCGTCAGACATTTTGACTCCAGAAAAAGATTCGGTTGTAGTGTGCGATCTGCCGTAAGAAACTACTACGTAATATGAAACGGAGATACAAGATAGACTACGGAGCGACAGAAAAAAATAATGTTGAACAACCTGTACCTAATAAGTTTACTTATAACAAATCGACATCGACTTTTTGTATGCTTAGTTGGTTATTGTTTGCACATGAAATAATATCGTAGGGTGACAAGTTAATAGCTGTTAAATAATTCATCACAAAGTGTTCTTATTTTTTAATAAAATACATTTACATGGTAAGTCATAATAACAAAACATTTGATTTTGAATTAGCTGTAATCGAATGGTAGGAAAGCCGTAGAACATCAGGGTTGTTTAAGCCGACAAGATTCGTTTAAAGTAATTCAAAATCAAAGTGTTATTCTCATTAATCTAACTTTTCTTGCATAAATGGCAGTAACCTATTCAGGTTATGAAGACTGTGTTGAATATTCTAGAGAGGGAGAATGTATTCAATTTAAGTGAACCTGACTAGCGAGCTGTCGCAAAATGGAAAACAGCGGGATTGGATGCGATTCAGAGAATACAAACGCTTGTATCAGCTCTTTATCCTTCCGGAATTATAAAAGATACATTAATATGATGCAATTAACTGTGAAAATATCGTCTGCCTTCCACTCAATATTCAGTAGAAACCAGACGTCACTTGTCTTTGGCTTGAGATGCAGCTAGAAACAGAGATTTCATGGCTGATTTGGAGCTGTGGCTGAGTGGAACCCGCTCAGTCATGACTACTACACAATTTAGTTGAGTAACGACACTGAAACCAAAATTACGAAACAGCATTGCGGCTTGCAGTTGATGGTCAAAATAGAAATCACTTGGTCTGCACGATACTGTAAAACCCCTGTAAAAGATTGCGAGTTTGTAAGTGGAATAACTGTGAATCTTTGAAAATGTATAAGCAGAGATGGGTAGTCTTTAGGAGTTGAGCGAAATCAAGTATGTTTTTAATGTAATAAGTGTATAATAGTTATTAATGTCTGTTAGTTTAATATAAGTTTAAAGAAGGCCAAAAGCAGACAAAAATTAGTGAAAAATAAGCATAATTTTTAAAGCAACTATATGTTTTGGTCCTGATACGGACCCTCTTCTAGTTGAAATGGATTACAATGCATGAAATTATAACATTCCGAAGATATTGCAGTTAATTGCGGTTAAAAATATTAAAAGAGAGAAAAATACTGCTTAATACAGACAAAAGAAATTTTTAAATTGTAATGCTTTAGGACTGATGACAGTCCGTGGCATTTCTGTACATTTTAAAGCGGTTACATATTACGCTGCTATTTAGTGAAAAGTTACATGAGAGTAATCCACGTTACCGCAACTCCCGTTTAATAAATTAGGAAGGGATTGAAATGGCGGATGCTAGAGGGAGTGCAATTAACAATTACATTATAAGCGTATGAATGAATATTTCCTGTAATTTTGTCCTCTTAAAAAATCCGAATGCATTCGTGACCACCCAATTATAAAAATAAAGAACCCAAAGTCAATTATTTTATTTCATAATTATTATTTATTAATAAATCATAAATGACTATAATTTTTAACAAATTATATATTTACGAAATAAAACTTTAAAATTAATGTCATTATTTTTTATTGTACGAAAAAAATTATTTACATGTCAAATGATTGAAGCAGTAGCTTTAGTCTCTAAGAACATAATCATAAGTGTGTATTATCCATTTCATTTCGACTGAACACAAAAAGAGGTTTTTACTTATTTCGTAAATTACCATACACGTCCGATATATAATACAATAAATTATATAAAAAACTAGGTATGCCCGCGACTTCGTTCGCGTGGAAATATTTTGCCTTAAAAACGAAACAACAGGTACAGAATTTTGATAAAGTTGCATTCAATTAATATTCAAAAAGTACACTATCAATTATTTATGATCGCTTCAGAGCAAACCTTAAAGCTCGCTGTTGGTTTTGAATAGATTCCGCTTCCACACGTTTCGGAGCCAATTCGATACAAACTTCAGTTATGTACAGATTTTATTTGTTTTAAAAAATGAGCAGTTACTAAATATTAAAATTTACCAGACTCGACAAATAAAACCAATTTACGTATACATCGTATACACAATCATAAGATTATTTTTCAGGGAATTAGCTCTTTGCCAGCGATAGGTTAATTACGACGCGAATCCTGCTGCAGCAATAGATGGAGTGAGAATACTCGCCACCTTCGGTCTCTCTCATGCTGCCAAAATTACGCTTACAATAACACAATAAGTGGGTTGAATGGTCTAACAGGACTTGTAAGTCGCATTTGGTTTTCACCCCGCTTTTCGCACGGCATTTCAATGAGTTTATATTTACATTAATATCTTCTGCAAGATATCTAAATGAAACATACACGAAAATTTAAGTTAAAATTCCTGTTTCAAGCCCTGAAATTTTCATTGAAATTCGTTTAGCCTTTTCGGAGAATAAACAGATCAGGAGTATAGGCAATCCGAATGCCCTTTTTGGAGATTTAGACGAGCGTACACCAAAAAATTGTTACTACAAAGGGGAAGCAGATGTTTTTGATGAAATGTATATCAGCATTATATTAATATCTTCTGCAGTATATCGAAATTAAATATGCACGAATATTTCAGTAAAATCCCCTGTTTTTAAGCCCTCAAATTTTCATTGAAATCCGTTCAGCCGTAGCCTATTCGAGACAAACATACAGACACTTCAATTTTATTTATTGGTATAGATGAGCGGTGAATCACTGAGAAATATACTGAGGTTCCGATCCCTAAAAAAAAGCGGGTTTTCCCATCTCTAGTAGATAAACAGCCATGTCGCAATTTTCGGTCAACAGTATAACGCTGTAGTTTCTATGAATGAATGTAGAGATAATTTAAGGATTTGGTAGCCGGGATTATTTCAAGTGGGTTTCTTCTCGACTTAAACTAAAAATAGGACTGATTCTGTCCCCTTTGGCGAAAAAAGTGACTTTCGTCACTGCAGTTTATTAAAATCACATTCCAATCTAGCAATTAGTACATCTCCTGAGACTTGTGTGATTAATCTAATTTAGACTGGAAAAGACTTTTACTGGTGTAGATGAGTGTTATCTGTAGCATCTAAAAGTAGTCGTATTTGGACCATGGCAGAGATTTATGAGATGTACTCGTAGTTGGCACACACATCGCGTGAGACTTGGTTGCGTGCAGCACAGCGGCGTGCCTCTGTTCCCGGACTTCCTTAATTTGTTCCTCTCGGCTTCCCTGGTTTTCCTTCACAAATATGCACTAGCACAAGGATGACATTATGTCCTATCAACATAAAGAAATGCGTGTATACTATATTCGATGACAATATTCAACACAGAATGGTAAAAAAATTTATATACTTAAACTTGTAGCTTGGAATGGATCTGTGTTCACAACATGAAAAAACCGTAGAAAAGTATATAAAAATAAAATATATGATTAGAGCTCTTTTCACTACGACACACACGTAGACCACTCCTTTTACAACTAGAGTGAATATTGCCTGTTTTTCCGTAATCCTCAAAAACTGAAGACTTCGAAAATCAGATTCATTAGGACGATTAAATTTTTAGGACATTATACTTTACAATTCCATACTCATTTACCAGTTTCGGAACTGAGCAAACCAAATCATTTTTATCCGTTCGTCTCCAATTTCACACACTAATTATTAGTTACAATATCTGGCTATTTTGAAATAAGTTATAAGTACAGCAGCCTATTAGTCTGTAAAAAAATAAAATAAACATATTTAAACAGTAACTAGTACACAACGTTTCGTTCCTAAATTTTAAACCTCGCCTGGTCTTATATAAACTATAAAATTACAAAATAAATTTACAATATGATAATATAAATTGGTTACGGAATCAAGAAATTAAAAAGGAAAATAATTTTTACCTACATGTCAAAGACCAAAGTAACTGTTAAACCAAGTGAGGTGATAAATAATATCAATTTCTAAACGAAGCATAAAAATAGTGACGTGATATCCTTTCCCTTATTCCTTTTTTCAGATCAGAAACTATGTAAATACAATATTATTTTCGTTTAGTGTAAATCGTATTTCATTGTTGTTTTATTTAGTGTTACATTTGCTGTCACACTAACCTTGTACATACAACAACCACCAGACAGATGTTCAATAACTGATAAATAATAAATACAATTAGAGTTTATTGAAGAACAATACGATACTTTTTTTAAAAAAATACGTAGAACTACGTATATTTCACGGAACCGCTGCACATTTCAAACTCGATTTTCATCCAATTCAGTCCTGCAATAAGAACTTCAGGAAATTTCAAAGAGTAATAAAACCATAGGTAAGATTTCTTAGTCAATATAGTTTAATAGACTTGTTGTAAATTTACAGAATAATTTAGTGTGTATTTTGAATTTTGTGTATTTATAATTGCACGGATTATACAAAATAATTTCAAGTAAATTTTTTAGAATCTCGGTTATTTTGGGTATAATTTCAAAGATTGCAGGAAATAAGAAGTGATAGTTCTTGAGAATCTTAGGCTATGACAGTATGTTGAATTTTATGCATTTAGTAATTATTAAATACGAAAATATATCAGTCATTATAATTTTTATATATTTGATGTACAGAGTACAAAGGCTGATAAAATAATTTCAAGTGGAAATTTCGAAGAATTAATTAATTTTGTTTTGTTAAAGAGTTTACGGATTTATGTTTCAAATATTCTGCGTGCGAAGGTCCTTAAATTTTTATAAATCGATTGATGCGACGCTCAATTTATTTTTCTTCAACAACACCTTTCGATTGGATGATTTGTGATTGGCAGGGTATGATTGTGGAAACTAAGTAAATAACGACATAGGTACCCAGAGAACCTTTTAAATTAAGATGTAGGGTCTATTTCTCACCGCGTGTATTCATGACTCCTTTAATGTACCGTAGCGGAGATATTTTCACTCTGACAATGCACCGACATGTTTTCGTCTCTTTCAAGGTGGGTTCTTACATAATGTTCCAGGGTATTTGTTGACTCGTCTAAAGTACTCTGAGTCATCATGATGGTTACGATAAAATAAACATTCCTTCGGGATAGGTAAGTGTAACAAATGAAGCTCTCGATGAATGGGCCTTACCTGTGGGGATACCTTGTTCTGTCACTGGTTTTAAGGGTCTCACATACCGAAGAACGTCGATCTCATATATGCGGTGCATGTTTCGGGGTCGCAGACCTTGGGTATACTGTAAGAGTTGTCGGGTGATTCTATTTGACCAGTCGGCCAGCTGCCTCCTGAGCTGGTAAAGTCACGTAGAGGGGAATGCTGCAAACCCACAGAAAACTACTCTCCCTCATTCGGAAGGGCGTTAGACAAATAGCTAATAGACAAATATACCTGATGCAGAATATATAGGGTTTGTCCCTCATCTCTTTGAGACGAAACTAAACTATAGCTGTCAACCCTTGGCTATCTCCTTCTCCCTTCCGCACCCCCTTTTAATTCCCTTCCTATGCTATTAAATAGGAGTTGTCTGTTTCTGGATCAGTCTCGTGTAGCCTGTTACCAAAATAAAAAAAGACGCTTAAGTTGCGAGTTAAATCACATGATGACTATGCGTTTAATTATCTAATAAAATGCTGTATTGGACTAATACAAATAAGAATTATGTAAAATCTGGGAACCCAGCAAGTTTAAATTACAAGCAAGGAACCAAAAAAACAGACGTTGGAAAATACTCACTCCTAAATAGGACAATTAATGACTGGAACAATCTGCCTGCAGGAGTGTTTGGGGAACTTCCTCTAACAGAAAGAAAATTTCGACTTCATCTAAGTGTAGTGTAGTGCAGTGTACTGAAGTGATCAGTGCTGCGAAATCTCTAAAAATATACTACAGTGAAATATATTTCCAGTTTTTTTCTTTTTTTTCAGGCAAAAACAATATTATTCTTTTTAAAAAATTCATTTCTAATAATATGATTCCACACTTATTTATTTATATTGAATATAATTATACATTCAACTATAGGTTAATATTACGACCAGATTATTAATTATTGTTTAAGTTCTATGTATTGCCACCGGGCATCTGCCCATTTGTAGATTTAATAAATACAATACAATAATGAATAAAGCACGATTATATTTTTCAATTGCTAGTTTTATCCAAGAATCTTAATCGCCAAGTCTTATTATGGATCGTAAAGTGATAAACTATTTGTAATTGAAATACTATGCACTATGAAGTACAAAAAACTATTACCTGACAGGCTACATTTCCAGTAACTGATAAACATCGAAATATGTTGAAACAGAAAATCAGTGTCACCAAATGCTTGATATTTATGTCGGCGTCCTTTCAAGTGCTAAGCAAATCATACAAGTACCAATCACTGACTGCTATAACTAGTTACATATATTTATATGTATAAATATAGTTCGGCGTTGATTCTAATGAAGTCGAAGTTGAATGTCGTAACTCTTGATGTCATCATGTCGCACGAAACTCTTACTGCAAATGTTAGCAATTCTGTCTTGGAAACTCTCACAAGAAAAATGACAACACTTTTTCGGTAAACTTTGTTTTTCCAAATCTGGCAAGTCATAGTTCTTGGAAACTGGAATCTGTAATGTTCAACATTTCTTTTGATAAGTCTCCCACAGCGGTTCTTACTCAGCTTAATTAACGTAACATATTTTAATACTTTGACAATTTTCCTACGATTATCAGGGAAACTAATTTTATCTCATTATTATATAAAAATGCCTTAATTTAAATGTGAAAGGTAGCTTCTTTGTCAAGGAATAACTTTTTTCTGTAGCCCTAGAGGGATTTGAGACTACTGTGGACTGTCATAAATAATTTGTATGTTGTGTTTTCTGAATACTTTCTTAAGAAGCATGCTTAAGATGTTGCGAGATAGTGTCATTAGGAAAGTTTTATTTCCTCGGTGGCAAAGAGTATGGAATTTCAACTGCTTTACAGGACGAGGGAAAGCATGACCAGCATAGAGAGCGCAACTGATGCACACCGAATCTAGCAAAAACCAGTCTTTCAAAGAACAGATCCTAGCGCGCATAATTCCTCTTATATCGACCAAGAGCTTTCCTCTTCGGAGCACGTACACAGACAGACAGCGACAGCGTCAAATGTGCCATGAAGAATCTATCTTCCGGCGTTACAGAACTGCTTGCGGCGCCCTCTGGATCACCTCAAGCTTTCCTTTCATCATTAACAGGATCCAACAACGTAAAGAAATGAAACCCTGAAGAGTTTTTCTAATTCATTGACACCCGAGGATAATATTGTCCATAATGTCAGAAATGCCATGTAAACATTTTAAATACGGGTGAATTATAAGATGTCGGCTCCTACTAATAGTGTCGAATCGTCAGGATACAGCTGATAACTTATTTTGGAAGAATGCAGTTCCCCATATAATGCATCATTTTGTACCTCAATATTTGCCTATCAATTCTATAAAGTTTACAACCCACCCAGAAAGTGTTTGGAAAGTTTTCAAATTAAACGGATATTTCGGAAATAATGTCCACATACCACGTTAATTTTTATTGAACAATCAATTATTCTCGGGTTAGGAAGTAGGAACATGTCACAGGCTGCCAATTGTGCTGAATATTGTGGATTATATGACTGTTTAAACTTTAATTCACATTTTCCGTATTTGATACACGTATGTATATTCTTGATGGAAGAACAGTTTCTCCTTGGTCAAATATGGACGTTAATTCTTTATTTATTGTATCAATAACGGCTCATAATATTCTACATTTATCGTCCGTCCTTTTTTGTGAAGAGCAGATGTGGATAATTACGCGCGTATCCCATAAACTTTGGCCATCACATTCTAGACCGATTTCCCTGTGTTCGCCGGTTTTCTTTCAGAATCCCACTGTTTTGACTGTTGCTTTGTCTCAGGAAGGAAGTGGCAAATCTATGTCTAATGAAATGTTGTGTGTTGACGAAGAAACTCGTCACGAAAAACATCAAAACACCCAATAGCCTTTATTCCCCACTCTGTACAGACGCGGCATCTTTCTTGCAGTCTTTTTTGTGAATGCTCTACCTTCCGCACTCCCCCCTTCTTCAATCGCCTTCCTATGCTATTAAAGGGGAGTTACCTGTTTCAGGATCACCCTCATGTAGCCTGTTAACCCGAAAAATTAAAAATAATTATTTAGATGTTGAAGGTCTGTGAGAGTTTTCTCGTAGGCGCTTCACTCAAGAGTGATCTCGGGGCTCACCTGATTATTTTCTCACATCCCGAGACACCTTCACCTATTTTAGGAGGTATATGTACTGCGGTGGAAGACCTTGAACATAAGGAAAGAGTTGTCGGCTAACTGCCTCATAAAACTGGAGGAAACCCGGAGATGGGAATGCTGCACCCCACAGCAAACTCGTTCCCCGTCATTCAGAAGGACGTAAGAATAGTACTTAATGTCAAACCTACCTGATGCAGGTTTTCTAGGGTTTTCCCTGGTGAAACACCGGGTAGGATACTTAGCCTATAGTCCTAGTCAACCCTTGGCTACCTTGCTCTACTCTCCGCATCCCCCCTTTTCAATTCCCTTCCTGTGCTATTAAAGGGGAGTTTCCTGTTTCATAATCACCCTTATGTAGCCTGTTAACCCCCGGAATTTTTTTTTGCTTTGAACAATACTAAAAGCAATGGATAAGGCTGAAAATTTGACAGGAAAGCATTTGAAGATGGTGCTTCGCAGAAATAAATTCGTTTGGATAGCGCCATCTTATATTTGTAATCTTCCTTCTCAGTGCAATCCTACTGTTTATGTCCTTTCTGCTTCTTCCATCCCTAGTTATTATGCTGCCTATATAACAAAATTCCTTAACTTCCTTAAAAATAATACCTGTTATTCCACTATTTCCTATATTGCACTATTGGTTTTCCCTCTATTAATCCTCATATTGTACTCTTCCCTGTCAATATCATTTATTATGCTTTTGAAGAATTATTTTATTAATACAATATTATCAGCAAACCTTAGGGTTTTTATTTCTTCTCCTTGTAGTTTTATTCGCTTGCGGTGTTCTTCTGTAGAGGTTTATTAGTTACTTTCAAAAATCTCAACAGTTTGTTCGAGTTAACATTTTAAAACGTTTTTTTCTAAATCTGGTAATTCCATAAACGTAGGCCTGTTTTTCTGATTCTGTTCTAAAATTAATCTCAGAGTCAATATTGCTTCCCTTGTCCTTACATTCGTCCTAAAACCAAACTGATCTTCTTCTAACTCGTATTTTATTTGCCATTCCATCCTTTTTACTATTTTCGTTAATATTTTGCATGCATGAGATACTAAACTAACTGTCCTGCGTTGTTCACATCTACCAGCGCCAGCGTTCTTCGCTATAGGGAAATTTAATTTTCCTAAATCCGCCTGGTATTCTTCCTGTTTTGTAGATTTCGCAAACTGTCCTGAACAGCCATGATATTGCTTCTTTGCCTGATGGTCTTATCAACTCCGCTGTAATGTTATCAATTCCTGGCGCTTTACCATTGTGCCCTGTCAAACTCCTACCTTAATTTTTTTTCTCAAACTCTTCATCATCCACCTCCTTCTCTTCTTCTATTACTGACTGATCTAGATTTCCACCGTGATACAGCTCTTCTAAATATTCCTTCCATCTTTTTGTCTTTTCTTCTTTCTAGAATTGGCTTCCTATCTGCTTTCCTGATGTTCTTGCTAGTATTTTTCTCCTCTCCGAATGTTTTTGTTTTGTTTCTATAAGCTGTGTCTATTTTCCCTTTCACCCTGAAATCTTCAACCACTTTACATTTATCTTGGAGCCAAGCCTCTATGGCTGCTTTGAACTTCCTATCTATCTCATTCTTAAAGTGTCTGTACTGCTATTTACAATTTTCATCTCTCGCGTTTTTATATTTATGCCTTTCGTCAATCATTTTTGTTATTTATTGTGTTAACTGTGCTTTCGTTTTGGTCTGAGCTACTTTTTCGTTGGTTGCTCTAGTCATTTGTTTCTTCAAGAGTGCTTCCTCATCTGTATTCTTTATCTCTCCTTTAAAATATTTTTGATTTCTTCTTCGAAACCTTGATGAACCTTCTGTTGTTTCAGTTTTTCTAATTCGCTTCTCCTTGCTTCCTTTCTCGAGTTTCTTAATTTTCAGCTGAATTTCATAATCAATAGATTATGGTCTGAGTTCTCATCTGCTCGTGGGTAGGTTTTGCAGTCCAGCACCTGATTCCTATATCGCCGTCTCACGATTATGTATTCCAATTGGTACCTGCCCGTGTTCCCCGGCCTCTTCCACGTGTAGTCTTCTTTTATGGTTCTTGAACCAGCTATTTGTCACTACTAATTTGATCTCCATGCAAAATTCTACTAGCCTTCCCCCCCTTTGATTCCTTTCACCAATTACATAGTCCCCAACTACATAACTTCTCTTCACTTTCCTATTACTGCTTTCCAATCACCCATTATTGCCAAATACTGGTTTCCTTTGACTTACTTCATTATTTATTCAATTTCTTTGTAGATCTTCTTAATATCTTGTAATTAGAGAAATAGAATTTGACAAAATGCTCAAATGCACAAGACTCATCAGTATAAATGTTAAAGCAGCACGACCACGCCATTGAAATCATTTCCTGATATTAATTTCCTTCGACGGCTAGAAAGGGATGTCGTTAAAGGTATTTCCTGAAAACAGAGGTACGAAGTAGAACGAAGAAAAAGTGGGAAATATCCAAATACTATAAATTGAGAGCAAGATGTTAATTATTAAATTTTATGTTTGCAATAGCGGCTTTCTAGAGCTAATTCAGTTGATGTGTTTCGTCTTAGGTACGATGAGTTCGCTGCTGTGGACGAAGAGGACTTCTACAATGAACAGATGTCGTGGAGGCGCCAGCGTCGTCGTTCTGTCCTGGGAGGTAACAACCAAACTCTCATATCACTCTCATAGATTTGATTCCAGGAAATATGAAAAAAATATTTTCAGTGACTCTCAAAGCTTTATGAAAGGAAATCCGATTTGCACTTAGTAAGAGAAGAAGAATAAACATACTGGCTTTGTCAATAGAATCCGAATAATTTTTAGTACATTAGCCCCATTTATAGCTACAAAAATACATAGAATTGATTTCCTATGAATGAATCTCTGTATGTCTTTTTAAGAAACAGGATACTAAACAGTAATTCGCGTTATGGTTAGGTTGTGCTTTCGGTACATTTTCCACGCCCTTCGGATGACTGTAATTGGGTTTACTGCGCGTAAGCAACATTTCCGACTCCGTTCCTTGACCAAATATAGAGGCTAGCTTACTGTTTCAATGACACCAAACTCCTGCTGTATGCCTGTCATATGCGACCCCGAAGCATACACCTCTCAAAGTCTAATGTGGAGTATCAGATTGTAAGAATCTCAATTGAAAACCCGAGATAGAAGAAGGCATAGCTGTAGATTGCTATATGTAGCCTTCTATTAGGTTCCATCTGCAAAAGCTAGTATCTGAAAGAATAATATGCCAGGCCAACTCAAGAACGTATTGTCGAGAGCTCTTCAAAAAGTTAGCATATTTGTGATTCACATTATATAACTAATTCAGATTTTCACAAAATTAACCCTACTTACATATAGAATATAATAAATTATCAATTACGCGTTGCATAGTAGACGATTGGGGAGCTTCCACAATATATAAAACAGTTCACAAATGAGCCTAACATAATTAAATTGAACTTAGCCACATTTTTTACTTAGTCACTTAATTTGTTTTGTAAAGGAATTTGTAGATCTGTAAGAATGTAATTATTAATTACATTGCAATAACAAAATGTTAGCAAAAATTTATTAGCAATCGTAATAAGGGAGTTCTGTGCTTCGAGTGAATTTCGCTTTTACCTGAGTATCAATCACACATTTGTTGGATAGATTCAGTATAAGTGGAATGCAGAAGAATTTTCACATTCTCCATCATCATGATTACTTTCTTCATTTGTTATAAAATTTACAGCGCCATAGTACATCTGTTTAGTACATAATTAATAATTGCGTAAATTAGTGTATATGTATTTTTTTGATATACAAATGTGCAGATACATGTAATTACAATCAGTATATGTAATTATTATAAATCAATAAGCAGAACTTGTGGATAGTTTTCGGTTATAAAAGATATATAAAGAGTAATATTAATCAAAGATCAATGTTGAAAAAGAGAATAGTAATATAAGAATAATATTATTCTGGCTAGAAAACAAAATACTGGAATAATGATTATTTTATTTCTTACGGACTGCGAATGTAGTGCTACATACACCACACTAACCTATATTCACTATAGAGTTCAGATTTAATCTAAATTTTTATATTGTGTTAGAGGACTTTCTTTAAATGTCCTTGCAGGCAAATTGTTCCAAAAATTTTTGTCCTGCTTAGAAATGTGTGTTTGCTGCTTAGTCTATTTTTTGAAAAAGTGATCCGTCGTCTTTTCCTTTCTATCTCGAACTTCCTGCCAATGTTTTTGACTTGCGAAGGAAAAACCAGTAGCTTCGCTCTTTCCCTTCTTGTTTTTAGTAAATCCCTTCCTTTAGGAGATTTATTTTTTGCTCCCATGCCTAGGTCCAATGTATACGAGTTTTTCTACACGGATCCCAGGAAACTTTACCATATTCCGTCAGTGTTGTGCTAATGATACAATTGCCAACCACTCCCTTGGGCTTGGAATTCCCATGTCTCATAGTTCTCATCACAAAGTATTCTATGTTTCCCTTGTAGCATAAATTTTACCTGCATCTCCCATCCCTGCTCGCTATTTAAATAAATGGCTAGGAAGTTGCAGTTTCTCTCCTGTGCCACCGTTACATTTTAAACATGCATTTGATTACTTCGTTTACCTTTACGAGTGTAGAAAATTGTGTTTTTCAATTAAAAAAATGTGTATACATATGCATGTAATAAAATATGGAGATAAACAAGTTCCTTGTAATGAGTAAGTCGCACTTTCAAGAGAAAGTTGATTTATTAAATGTTCGTCACTCACCGGAACCAGTGCTTACAACATTAACGAAGCCTAGATGCGTGAAGAGCAGCGTGAAAACTGATTATATTCGCCTTTTCATTCTGAAATTTGACTAATGGCTAACATTTAAGAGTCATTAAAAATCCTTAAGGGGGGGTTGGCAATTTCAACTCAAAGGAAACAAAAAATTAAACGATTTCAACCAATTTTCAACAAAATTATTACACAGTTGGATAGGAAACAAAATGGAAAATAATACGCATCCTAATTAGAACTAAAATATTTACGGGATAAACTCAACATTTTAATTAGAAAAGAAATTTTCTATCCGTAGTTTGTTGTTCTTTCTTATAAGAATATTCCGTTTGATATTTCTTTGCTCTTTTATATGTTTCATAATAATGTTTCTTCATTATCATTACCTTAATGGAGTGTAGTATGGGAAATAGAGGAATAACTAAGGGATATTTTGAAGGAAGTTAAGGAATTCTGCTACTTGGGCAGCATAATAACTAGGCATGGTAGAACTATAGTAGACATAAAGAGTAGCATAGCACAGGCAAGGATGGGTTTTGCAGAAAAGAGGATTTACTTGCGACTAATATCAGTATGAGCATTAGGAAATCATTACTAAAAATGTTCGTATGGAATTTTGGCGTTATATGGGTGCGAAACGTGGTCGGCAGGAGTTGCAGAAAGGAAAAGAATAACAACTTTGGAAATCTAGTTCTATAAAAGAATACTGAAATTCAGAATGCTAGGAGATTCAGATAATTACGGACGCACCGTAATCTTTTTGTGATTATTCTGAGAACTTTTAATTAAAGTCTTTCCAGTATTTGAATACCGGATATTCTTGAAATACGTGAAAGTTGTATGCAGTACGTCCATATAGCTTTTATAGATACTTTCTACACGAGGAACTAGTTTTCCTGTGACAAGTTATAGTTTCTCCCTGTGAACCAATAAAATTTATTTAACTTAGAATTCTTTGTATTCCATAGACGGATTCTCCAAGGAAGGCTGCTGTTTAAATGTATTCTAAGGTATTTTATTATCCCTGATTGTGGCTTGTTATTCAGTCTACCTTGTGGACACGTTTGGCTCCGTTTGGCAAGTTATAAGATTCGAATTCTTTTCATTTTCTCGTGTTTTCTACTTTTCCATCCAAACTTAATCTTCTTCCAGGTGGTGTTGTAACATTTGAGATGCCCGAAGGGATCGTGGTGTGAAGCCAGTACAGCTTGTCGTCGAGAAAGGTTACTAATAGCGTGTCAGTACGAATTTGCATATCTTAAGTGTTTAGGGTTACGCTTCCTTGATGGTATGCAGTCTTGATATTCCGTGTGGTAGATTTTTTTGAAACAATCTAATATGATTAAAAATACACAAACGGGGTAGATTTATTTTTAATTTGGACCATCATGCCACATTTTGTCGAAAGCCTCCGATACGTCGATTATTGCTGGAGATCCATATTTATGTTCTAGTAAGGTGTGTTAGATACTTGCTGTAACTCTGTAAATCTGCTCAGTTGTTGCATGTTTCTGTTGGATACCAAACTGATGTATTGGAAGACGGCTAGTTTTTGATTAATATAGGTGATAGGGAGAGTCAGGGGCTTTTTTTTGGAGGGGGGGGAGCAGGCTTCATGTGGTGGCTGATCTTAAAACAGGCAACTCCACTTTAATATCGTAGGTAGGGCATTGAAAGAGCACGATGTGGAAGGTAGAGCAAGGTAGCGAGGATTGACTAAGGTCACCGGGTTATAGTTTAAGGATCGTACCCGGTGTTACACCTAAAAGAACACCTGCATCAGGTAAGTCGGGCTATTGGGTACCATTGTCACGCCCTTCCGAACGGGAGATGAGTTTGCTGTGAGTTCGCAGCATTCCCTTGTCCCTGTTTCCACCACTTTAATGAGACAGTTGGCTGACTGATCCAATGGGATCAGAGAACAACTCTTCCCGTATGCCCAAGGTCTTCGACCCTAGTACTGATACCTCCTAAAACAAAGTAAGGTGACTTGGCATGTGAGAACCATGAAAAAACAGTGTAAGAGGCATTCCCAAAGATGAGCCCCGCACTCAAAATGGGGATTCGATTCTGTTGTTATTGTGTTTTTGTATTCAGTCCTAAGACTGGTCTGATGCAATCTTCAAAGCTAACCTACCCTGTGCAAGCCTTTTCATTTCTACAAAGCTACCTCATCTTCCCAAATCTACTTAGCGTATTCCTTGGCCTCCCTCTTTTGTTCTTACCCCAGGTACGTCCCTCTAACGGTAATTTTACAATACCCTTATGTCTCAAAACACTGCCTATTAATCTATCCCTTGTCTTAATTAGCGCCCTCCAAATTGTTCTCACTTTCCCTATTCTGCTTAGAAATTCCTGGTTAGTTACTCTATCCACCAATCTGATTTTCAGCATTCTCCTATAGCACATCATTTCGAAAGCTTCTATTGTTTTCCTTTCGGCAACCCCCTATCGTCCACGTTTCGCACCCTTATAACGCCACACATAACTAAAATGTAATATAAAATGTCCATAAGGAAAGGTTTCTGGCAACTCAATCCATTTGCACTTAAAAATGGAATCCTCAATACACGTCAACATATTAAAAGCCGTGGTCTACTTCTATTTTGATTTCAAATTTTTTACTGATCGAAAGACAATCGGGCTTTTTGACTCTGAATAAATGTTTTGCATTCTGAGTCTTATAAATGGCTGGGTGAAATGTGACTCCATAAAAAATCGTAAAATGTTTTTCGAGTGTACAACTAATGTTAAACGACGTTTGTGTCCATATCCTTTTGCGTTTCCGTTCTTTATAACTGAAACAAATTGCACCCAATAAACCAGTAACGGCACACAGGTATCCGTCTTGTTGTAGCCGTCCCAACGAAGTTTCCGAAGATTCAGAGATTCGTTATGGTTTTTCCCTCTATATATATCCAGGTCAATGTATACACAAAAATACTGGCGTGGGCTTGGATGTTTGTGTCGTCATGATCGCGAAGACCGGGATTAAGGCTGTTGGAGGATCGATACGCTGACCTCGTGTCACTCCAAATTCGGAATGTGTCATGCAAGTTGACAGTCCGCAGTCGACTCGGTAGGCTCAGGCTCTCAATGGGCCGTAGAGCCAAGGAGGAAAGGAATATGCAACATAATCAGGCCTCCTTGTACAACTTGGAGTGTATATATTATAAAAGGAAAGTGCCATAAGCCGGACTCTTCCCCTAAGGCGGATCCCTGGTCTCCTGGCTCTGCTCATGTCTAGCGTGACCAAGTGATAATAGCAGCTTAGGCATCCAACTCTCAGAGTGGAGAAGTCACGTCGCCAGCTTCATTTCTTGCTCAACAGTCCCCATTACGAGTTTCGAAGCTGAAAAAAGCTTTTACGTTAGATACAAGTTTTGTATATTTCCCCTCATATTCGTAGGTAAGCCTTTCCCCATATATATAGCTGTTGGCAAAATTGTAGAGCCCTGAGTTTGAAGCTTCACAGTGCCCATTCAGAATGACCTACGTTAATCAGAAAAGTCTCTTTTTACGCAGAATTTAATGCCATTTTATAATATTCAACTAAATTTTTTAAAATAATTTTATACATGCGTTTTGCGAAAAAATTGAAATAAGTCAGTTTTTTTGTCATTCTTTTTTGTAGCTCGACTTTGACAACTCATAGATTTCAAAATATTGCTTTCAATGGTCTGAAAATTTAACAACAGACAGTCAAATCCTTTCAAACCAATCCGAAAATTTTGAATTATATGCGTTTCTTAATATTTTTATATTCATTAATTAGGGGACCTCGACTAAGTCTTGGACACCGCATCGCAAAAGAGTGGGACAAAGCTTTTCTTGTAGTGGTTGAAAGTCATAAATATAAAATATAAGCTTCATTGATGCAGCAACGCTCCAACATTTTGTACGGTTTTTTAAAAAGTGTAGGGAGAAAGGAAAGGTTTATTTGGAGCGGTAGGGTCAATTAGGTTGTCACCCTGACCTGCTCGCAACCTTTCTCAGACTCACTGTTTTCCTTTAAATGACATTACTAATACTGCTGTTGTTTACGTTAGTGCTCTCACATATCCCAAAATAAAGCTCTTAGTGAACGTGAAAAAAGCATGATCCTTAATGCCGTTGATTATTTTAGATCGCGTGCAGAAAGGAGCTTATATTTTATATTTATGACTTTCAACCACTACAAGAAAAGCTTTATCCCAGTCTTCTGCGATGCGCTGTCCAAGAATTAGTAGAGGTCCCCTAATTAATTAATATAAAAAATATTAAGAAAGTCAGATAATGCAAACTTTGCGGATAGGTTTGGAAGGGTTTCCACTGTCTTCTGTTCAATTTTCAGACCATTTGAAGCAATAGTTTGAAATCTATGAGTTGTCAAAGTCGAGCTATATGAAAGAAAGACAAAGAAAACCCTGACTTTTTTCAGTTTTTTCGCCAAAACGCATGTATAAAATTATTTTCATTTTTTTTCTTTTTCATATTATAAAATGGCATTAAATTATGCGTAAAATGAGACATTTCACAGTGAAGCTTCAAACTCAGGGCTCTACTATTTTGACGACGAAAGTATATATATATATATTCTTAAACGGTAAGCTTTAATGTTAAAAGTGAGCACCAAATCGTTTCATTTACTTATTTGGTTAAAATTTCATAGGGTTAGCAAACTGTTGGCTTTAGATGCGCAAACCGGACCCTCTTTAGTTCCCTAAATCGAACCGTACACACTTACTGTCTCGGAATTTCGTTTTCGATTCTCAAGGGAAAAGGGGACAATTGATAGTAGAGTAAAGATCAGAGAAAATTGAGTCCATGTAAAGTGATTAAATCGATGGACGTGGATCATCAGTAGGGCATTCAGCAAAAGGGAAAATAGTCGTGACAAAGTCTAGTGTCACTGCCTAGCATCACAGAGGTCCCGGGCAAACTTGACTAAACAGAAGATCAGTTATCCAATTAGAAAGTCGCTAAAGTCTCTTGATGTTGGTGCGACTATAAAGAATTAAACAAATATAAATAGAAGCGTCCAAAGTTTAAGAAAAATTCCAATGAATCAAGCAAAGAAGGTGAACTTCTGAATTGGAGCCTTCTTGGGAGTTTCTAATCCAAAAAATATGATGCTTCATGTATTTTTTTTTGACTTATCGTTTTCAGAGATTCGAAAGGATAAATTTAGGTCAAGTGTGCATTATTTGCTCGATATAGGTCCTTGTTGATTGTTCGGGTGCCGAGAAAGACGTAAAGCTTGCGATTTCTGTCACTAAATAATTTAATTACGAACCTTTTGTAATATATTCTGTACCATTATAAAAAAAACCAAGGCATAATTAATTTTTATTGTAATTTTTGTAACATTCTTATAATTCAAACTATATATATGTATATATTTATAGATATATGTACTAAATTACATGGGGATATGTACAATATTTTTAACATAAAGTCATTGGAAATAACAAAGTAGTTGTATATTGTCATAATTTTGAAGAAATTCTATTATATATATATATATATATATATATATTTGTAATGTTTCAAAAAAGTTGTAGATGATTATGGCAGCGTCGAAAAATTAAATTATAGTTTTGGTTATTGTGACTGATTATCATAGGGGAAATTGTCATACTAAATTTTTAGAAAATTTAATAAATTCTTTGGAGTAAATGTTACAAGATCTTGAAATATTTTATCCTATTTTGTTAAAATGAAAAAGACAATGAGGGCCAGGCTTTTGGCACTTGTTCTATATTTTGAGGAGAGTTGTGATGGATGACATGCTTGTAGATGAGGACGACTACTGCTACTACAGCGGCAGTGGCAGCAGCTTCAGCTCGGAGGCGCCCCCGTACCCCGGCTCGCCCCAGCTGCAGCCGCCCCCGCCCCCGCAGTGCGAGCTGTACTCGCCCTCCGTCCTCACCCGGAAGGCCGTCCGCCAGGGGGCGGCGCCGCAGCTCGTCTACGTGTACGAGACTGGGCGAGGGCGCCGCAAGATGGCTCTGCCCAAGGAGCAGCCCATGGGAAATGCTCCTCCATTCATTCCAAGGTCAGTACCACTTTCACGGAATTCTGTACACATCTCTTTCTCCTTTACCCTACTTACGGCACGGGCGTCTTTTTCGATCGCGCGTGGAGAACAGACAGTATGTGGACCGAATTTCTCTTTCACCTGCACTAGAAATCACGCGAGAGGCTCTTGCGGAGAAAGTCTGCTACTGTGTTCGTTTTTTATATGAAAATTAGATTATGGGTCTCTTAGTCAGCCTTCAGTCATCATCTTTTCTATATAAATAAAAGGCAATTTATGGGTCGGGCTCGAGCACTTATATACCGAACCTGTTCAAACACACTGCGATTTATAAGATTTGCCCTTAGAATTTCCTATACCATTATCCCATTCCCGTGAAATTTTGGAGTAATGTAGCCTCTGCCCAAAAGAACATTCCCTCTTTCAGACCAGAAAGGGTACCACGTCTGTTCTAAGACTGTGCCTACGCTTAAGACACACGTAATTTACAACAGGATACATTATGCTCTCAGGAAGCCTGCCAAGGGAGACGATTATCCGCTGCGAAGGTGCGTGCGGTGGTGGAGGCGACGATGTCCGTGAAAAACAATTTAAAAGTATCACAACTTACAAAGTTAGTATAATTTAAGCTTTATTTCACGTCTGACTTGCTACGTCAGGGTAGCACATTATTTAAAGCTAATCAGGCCGAAGAGAATATATAGCTAATCAGACTTAAGAGAATATATTTGTGAAGCCTGATATTTACATAAATTTAACTAACATTTTATTTAAGTAATGATACTTCTAAATAGTTAATAAATATGCAAAATGTTGTATATGTCACAAGGAAGATGATTGAGGTACGTTATAAAAACAGTAGGGCCGCACACTACTGTAATTTTTGTAGATGTACATTATTTCACGATAATCACACCGAAGAGATTGTTCATCTATCTTCTTCTTATAAATATAATTGACTGCTTCTGTGCATTTTAATGTATGTATCAGTTTATTTCTTGACTGGTTTGAGTTACTGAGTCATCGCAGTGGTTACTATGAATGTGACGCTCTTGCTGATGGTTTAATCTTGTGACCAAAGAGATTGGCGTTGAATTAAATATTGTACCGGGCACCCAGATAGTCGTTTTTGTAGGACTCCAAGATAAAGGAGGACATAACAGCTCATGCTAGAATTACAGAAGCTCTGTGCTCTGTTCAAGTCAAGCTTGTTGGTGGACTGACGGGCCAGTAACCACATCAAACGTTCTCGACGAAGAATCGTTCGAAAATGTCTCCCTCTGTTCTCAACCATTTGTAACTGCTTATACGAACGCACACAGCGACTCCGAGAGTGCAACAGCTCCCCGTAGTTCCCGGGACACTCGTCTCGCTAGCTGAATCTGTGTCAAAACTTGGTGCGATGTGTTAATCACTCATCTTAATATCTAAGCTGGTTCAGGAGGCGCGTACAAAAAACACGCAAACTAACAGCGGAGTGTTATTATACATAAACTAGGTAACACCCGCGACTTCGTTGGAACAGTAGCCCAGAGTGACTGCGGGGCTCACCTGATCATGTCGGGGATGCCTCCTGCACTTTCTCTGGGTATTTTTTACCAAAGTTTTCATATGCCGAGACACCTTCACCTATTTTAGGAGGTATATGTACTGGGGTCAAAGACCTTGGGCATATGGCAAGAGTTGTCCGCTAATCCCATTGGATCAGTCGGTCAACTGCCTCCTGAGAAGGGAATGCTGCGACCCCACAGCAGACTCGTCTCCCGTCATTCGGAAGGGCGTGAGAATAGTACCCAATGCCCGACCTACCTGATGCAGGTTTTCTAGGGTTTTCCCTGCATCTCTTTAGGTGAGACACCGGGTAGGATACTTAAACCATAGCCCAGGGGCCCTAGTTAACCCTTGGCTACCTTGCTCTACCTTCCGCATCCGCCCTTTTCAATTCCCTTCCTATGCTATTAAAGGGGAGTTGCCTGTTTCAGGATCACCCTCATGTAGCCTGTTAACCAAAAGAAAAAGCGACTTCGTTCGCGCCGAAATAGTTCTTTCTATTTTGCTCTAAAAACGAAACAACAGGTACAGAAGTTTGATAAAGTAGAATTCATTGAATATATACAAAGTACGATATCATCTTTTTATGATCGTTTAAGGACAAACCTTATAACTCGCAATTGGTTTAGAACGTTTCGGAGCCAATGCCCGACTTACCTGATGCAGGTTTTCTAGGGTTTTCCCTGCATCTCTTTAGGTGAAACACCGGGTAGGATCCTTAAACTACAGGCCGGGGGCCCTAATCAACCCTTGGTTACTTGCAATCCCCCCCCTTTTCACACACGAAAATTTAAGTTAATATTCCTGTTTCAATCCCTGAGATTTTCATTGAAATTCGTTAAGCTGTTTTGGAGAATAAACAGATCAAGAGTATAGGTTACTCGCATTCACTTTGGAGATTTTAGCGTGCTAATAGTAAATAAACCATCACGTAGAATTAATATATATTTATTTATATTGATGTTATTATCGAAATGAAATATGCACGAATATTTAAGTTAACTTACCTTTTTTTAGGCCTCAAATTTTCATTGAAATCCGTTGAGCCATTTCGGAGCCTATTCGAGACAAACCGCTCTTCAATTTTATTTATTGGTATAGATTTGTCCATTACTTGCTATCATATTACTTCCAGCTATAGATTTATCAGTTAATTATTAAAATGTTTCATACCAAAGGCTTCCATCAACTGTATAGTACGAAGGTCAATTCAAAAGTAATGTGCAGTGTTTTATTAAAAATTTATTTTTTATTTAACATTTTCCTATTTTTCCGGCTTTAGATACATCCCTTTCATTTTCCCACCAAGTTCTCGTTCTCTTCTACCTTACGCTACCTTGGAACCAGGGCCTGTATACCCGCGTGGTAGAAGTCTGCACCATCAGGTTTGAGTCAGGGTTTGGCAACGTTCACTAGGGAGTCATCATCTTCAAACCTCCATAAAGTAATTTCTTCATTTGCCAAAGAGGTACTAATGGCATGGAACGAGTTCAGAACTGTGAGGCGGGTGTTTTTCATATCGTCCGTTATTTTCTGACTGACATGTGGCCGTGAACTGTCATGCAACAGCAAAATATCCTGTTTCTTCCGATGTGGCCTAAATAGACATTTCTTCAGAGTTGCCACATATGCGTCAGAAGAAATGGCGGTTCCATGTGTCTTGATGTTCACAAGCAAGAGTCCTTCGTAATCGAAGACTTAAACTTTTCAGCCAATAGAGCAAATTTAATTTTTTTTATTTCGTAAGTGAGCATTGATTACCTCTTTGTCTCCCGTTCAAAATGGCGGTACTGTGTTTCATCGTCTGTCACAATTCTTGCAAGCAAGTCATCTCCACCATTCCTGTACTGTTCCTAACTGCGGAATAATGAAGTTCCCTTTCCAACGCGTACTCAGCTTGCCCGCCGACAAACTACCGCGATCGACAGCAACATTTTCATACATCTTTCCCGCCATCTTGTTCTCTCAGCACAACAATTCTGTAACAGAACATTGATTTTGACAAATGTCAAATGCAGGAGCTATATTGAAGACCCTTCACGGTAACAGATTGAAATAAATTTGAGAACGTATAATTGACAAAATTCGAGTTTGAAGTCTGCTGTGGTCCCGTGAAATATGTTATGTTAAAAGGCAGTACTAAATACGTATTTTAAAATGTCTTTCGTGATGTTTATCATTATCATTCACTGCAGGATGTAACTTTTCAAATGTGATAGTAGCGGAATGAAATTAAATAACTTCCATAGTGTGTGCAATGAAATACAACGTACGTACTTGCATTGGTGAAACTTTCAAATCCACAAATAATATTATCGATTCTGGCCAATTGAAATGGTACAATAAATTATGTATTTCAGTTTACAAAATATTGTTTTTACTCCCTTGTTTGGGTAATATTGATAGTCCTGCTCGCAGAAATTTATGTCCGTAGCCAGGCAGTGTCTAAAGTTAAATCTTGTCTGCGTTGAACTAGTTTTTACTGGTTCCGTAGAGTTATTGATCAAGGACTGTGAGTTTTGGTTATAAATAATCATCTTTTCCCGCTTTAATTAGGAAAAAATTTGATTTCAATATTATTGTTAACAACTTGTGCAAATTAATTTCAACACTTTCTAATTTGTCAGTATCTGACGGTAACATTGAAATTATAAAAAATAAAACATTAAAGTTTTTTAAACCTCATGAATGAATAAAAATTAATATGGAGTAGCGATAATTTGTTGTTAATGATGTAAAATAAATATTTCCCATTTCTGTGAGAATATTATTATTATCAAAAAATTAATGATATTCCCATTCCAAACGACGCGATTTATTTAAGTAAGCTATCTAGATAGTTTTTGACCTATTATCCGATTAACAATTCAAATAATCTTACAACACATTTACCAATAAAGTCAAGAACTACATTATTCATCTTTTGACACAGATTCCTTTCCGCTACAGCCACATATATTTCGTGCTATTAGACTGGATGATTCCTTTTGAGACTTCTCAGGGAAGCGATTAACTCAGATCAAATGATATAAATGTATTTCATTGTCAACGACCGATTATAACATACACGTGTTCGAGACTATTTATACTTATAAGATATTCAGGCCAGCCGAATACACGAAATTTCATAAATTCTTACGTCATCTCACATTACTTTTATACTTACCCGGTAAATTACCAGTGGCAGCTAGTGCCACAATAGAAATTTCTAATAATTAATAATAGAACAACAGCCATAGTGACACCCATTAAAATACTAAAAGCAAGTTATTAATAATTTATAAGTTTTTCTTGCACCAGAATTTTATATCCTCAAATTATTGAGCTTGGTAAAATATTTATTACATCTTATATGTTCGCTCTTTTTCAAAATTTGCCATGGATACCTTCTATCTCAATTGATGAGAATCCAAAAAATTCTGAAATCCTTGAAAATGAATAATCCAATATTGTGCTAACAAGAGAATCCAAAAAATCTTAAAATAGATTAAAAAATTACTTATTAAATAAACCTAAAGCTAAACAAACTATTTTGGCCTAGGTATGATAATATAATTACTTCAAAATAAAATGCGTTTCAAACACAAATAAAGAACTGCTGGGTGCAGAAGTGAGAAAACTGAAACATCAAGGCATCCATGACAAACATACAAGATATGATAAATAGTTTACCAAATGAAGACTTCAATATTTTGAGGAAATAGGATTATAAATAGTAAATCAATTAACGGCTGTTTTTCACAATAATTAAATAGAATAAATTAACGACCAAATTACAAACAAAGTTTCATTTAATTAAACTGACGTTTAGTCACCATATCTGGAACTTTTTCAGGAAATTTTTTCAAATTTCATCTTCCAATTATTCATCAAAATTTAATATGGGAAAGTGTGTGTAACATATATTATGTTTTCAGAACATATGAAAATTGTTAATTAATTGTTTTTGTCTGCAGGAGGTATATTTATTTTGGCAAACTTACCCAACATGATTTCGTTTTTACTTTTTACTGCTTTTGCAATCATTTCTTTTCTTTTGGGCATGTTTAGAATAAAATTGTATAGCATTTGTTAATGGTTAATTTTAAAAGCGCCGAGACGAAATAAAACTGGGGACAAAATCTAACTGAATATCGCGAAACAGAATTTCAGAAAGCTGCTGTCGTGAACTGTTTGAAGTCAAGAAATTTAATGTGATCGTGTTTGTAATCCACGTAATTTGTTAATTTTATCGTTAGTTGTGTTTTCCACCGTCTGCCGATGTTTTCAGATGGTGCAAGAGCTTCTGCTGCTATTAATTTATTATTCATAAAAAAGTTTATTGTTTGTTGGAGATAGAAAATATCCGAGGCACAAACATAAAAAATAATTCATTTATAATGCTTCCATTCAAAAGTCTCATGCTATATTTATTTTAATACTGAGAAACACTCATTTCACAGCACATTGGAAATTTTTAATATTATTTTAATCCAAAAATTCGGTAAGCCACCATGGATACAGATATAGTTCCAGAAAGGGTCTCAACCATAACTACAACCTATATCGAAGTTATTCAAGGTTGTTTCCTATTGTGGAGAATTAAAACCAAGTCCGTACAAGTTAACTTGACAAAGAGAAGAGACACTTGTTTCCTTCAACGAAACAGCAACACCACCATCTGATAATGCAAGATATATGCCTTGACAGAGGCCTAACCTGGAGGACCAAGCGCAACCTGAAACACAGCAGGCACTGTTGTTTGTTGAGCAGACTTTTCTAACTTACCTTTCACAATAAACTTTCCTCTCACAAAGTAATCTTCAAGCCGATATGGCTTTATGGAATTCAGCTCCGGGGTCCGCGTTATCCACTAATGTAGTTATAATTCAAACGAAAAGTATTCGAACCATTCTCTACGTACCTTTCTACATCAGCAAAGTAGGTACCTACATTCACCTCAAAGTGCGTTCTGTGAAAGAACAGATTGTGCGAAGTAGGTAAAGTTCCTCACCAATCTATACCTTTAATAGCCTAGTTTTAAAGTTATTGGACAACTTTGTGTAGTAGGTGTGGTAATTAAGAAATATTAGGAAAATACATTTATACAAGAAAATTTAACAAAGAAAACATTAATTAGGGTAATATTTAAAAAGGAATTGAAGGTTTGGCGAAGCAATCAGCTCTACTTTATCACAGGTTCAATATCGTGGGCGATACCGTCCTAAACGTCATGCATATTTGGAAATTGGGAGCGTACCTCGTCGTTGGGCGGCGTCGGTTGTCCGCCAGCTTCTGTTATATGACGTCGTCTTCTTCATCACAAGTCTCCCTCCTTCTGATTATGCGTCCAGGACCAAGCATCGGTCTCCGTCCGTTTGTTCCAGATGCTCAGAGCCAAACGCCCCTCTACACAGCCTCACTGCTGTGTCCCAAAACCTCGAAAATAGATCTTTTGCAATCGATTTATCTTTACCCACGAAACCCCATTGGCCGAGGCAGCCACGTGGTATTTCAAATATTGTTTCCGTTGATCTTTCTTCCCACCCTGGCTATTTGCGAAAATAACGCAGGTCAGATTTGTACGTAATGTGACGGCATTCCAGAGACTTTCAGCCCGTTTCTGCGCCGACATGTCGGCGCCACTCAATCCTTTACTAATTTTTACATTACAAATGATAAAATAAATATGCGCTGTAATTGTTCACAAACGAAGATTTAAGAGACAGTACGCATCTTGGCTTGCTATTTATATTTTAGTTCAAATATTCTAGATTACATTATAAGTTCGTTTGCAAGTTTTAAAATGAAGTGATGTTGATGAACAACTGCCTCCATACCTCTCCATTTCAATACTTTATTTATTGCTCTACGAGCGTTTTGTATAAAGTGATAAACTGTCAATAAATAATAGTTCTTGACATTGTTGGGTGCTTTGATGATGTGTGTGTTGGTTTTGCAGCATGGACTACGACGTGTACGGACCTGGAGGAGGACGTTTCTGCATCAGCGGCCAAGGTCTCCTTAGGATGGACTACAGCAGCAGCTGGAAGGTGTTGGGCCGCTACATAGACGCAGCCCGCTAATTACAACCATCTGGATCTCTTTTTCTTTCTTTAAGGCGGTATTCCGCTGCACATCCGCGGAGAGGAGGGGAGCTTTGGTTTCAATGAAAATTCGTAGTTTCAAATATTTGCATAAATTATTGGGCAGGATGTCAGACGATTTGTTGCCGTTTGTACATAAAACTCAACCACACTCACCAGGTATGAACTGACCGGATAAATCTGGATCGAAGTAAGCTCCTCCCTCACAGTGGAAGTGTACTTATATTAACGGAAGGAAAATTTAGATTCTAATAACTACTCGTGGAATGAGATATAATGGGCCGTGGAAACGTATTGGGTTGATTCCATCATGTAGGGGTAACACGATGTGATCGATGAGGATTTGAAATAATATTATTGTCATCCTGACTCGTGCAGTGAATTATTTCGGGACACTCTGAATTAGTCATTCGTCAGTGACTGTACTGTGAAACATACATAATAAAAAAACGTCACTTTGACGTTCTTAAGTACAGCAATTATACTTTCTGCATATTGTACAAAACACATTACATATTCAATGCAAAATATTATAAATGTAGTAAATATTTAATATTGCATTTAAATAAGGCCTATTTAAATTTTTCATCATTCATTTGAATCACTATTGTACATCATTTATCATTTATTGTTGTTATTGTTAATAAAGTTGTAATAAAATATGAAAATACATATTTGTTATATGTAGGTATTGCTGAATAAACTTTATTTTATTCATGACAAATGACCATAAGTGCATACAAGGAAAACCTTTATTGCAATATACCTGTTTATTTGTATGAGACACACACCGCTTTGTTTCTTGTACAACGGAGCAAGAGCCATATTTGATATCGAAAGTAGGTTGGTATTTCAACAATAATTAACATTTTATGAAATAAATAGTATTTATTGCCAATACCGAACAGTGTAGGTTGTAGCAAAATTCGACCGCAAAATTTTTAGACAGGATTCCTCATATTGAGATAATAGCAAACGTGTACTACAACATGGGTCAGAGTTATGAATGTTAGTGCTTAACGACTGACATTATTTGGATTAAAATGCGAGATCTGTTTACACTTGTTAATAAGGAAACATTTTGTGAAAAAAATTAATGTTGAAGTGAATCTAATAATATTCTAATAAAATAATTACTTGTCATGTACTAACTCTCGCTGCATGGATTGTGACAGCCTGTCAGACAGTACGCACTACACCAGGAATGTTTGACCGTGTTCGAAACTCAGTGCGAAGAAGAGTAGCTGCCTGAGTTCAGCCAAAATAATCATCTGATAAGTGAAATGAGCGTTTCAGCTGGTACTTGAACTTCAAGCAAATCGATCAGTTACGGAAGATTTGTTAAGATACATTTCGGGACGCTTGCTCTACCATGCTATTTTCTTCTTTAAATATTAGGAATCCATTCCTGAAATATTGCCGTTCAATTTTGTAAACCATGTATGTTTAAAATAACATAGTGAACGATACCCATTTGCACCTTATTCAGGTTGATACTTGGTTGGAAAGTTATGTAGCATTATTAGTAAATTATAAACGCTCACTCAGTTGTGATTAATCCCAATTTGATAAGAAGGCATACTGAGTGAACGTTTATAATTTCAACTTTCACTAACTTTTCGACCAATTCAGAACCTGAAGAAGATACAATTTGGTACCGAAACGTTATTGTTATAAAGTATTTCTTGAATAAACGTCTCTTTTCACTTATAAATTACGTTTTATTCTATGTAATAAAAATGTAACATAGGTATGTACTTAATAATTCTGTTTTTCAGTAAATGTTAGAATTAAAATGAACTGCTTCGTATAATTGGTAATCATATCAAATAACAAGTAGAGTCATAAATGGCCTTTCAACGGTGGAAGAATTTGCTTGGAAGTTAAAGAATGCTTTCGTCTAACTTTCATGTAAAGTTTTTTAAAGTAGAATAATTGAAACCTAAAACTTATAACGTGAAGCTTTAACCACATTTATAGATGTATGAAAAGATAATAACTCTGCTAATTTATAGATAAAAATGTAATGACAATACAGAATTTTTGTTAAGGTTTTTCTGGCTAAGAACTTAGATTGAGTACATTTTCTTTGTTCAGATCGATTGAAACGCTAATGGGAAAGAATGCTTGACTGTTTCTTTGAAAGTCAAAATGTGCTTCTTGTCTCATTTCTATAAATTCATATAAGTTCTCACTCTCTATGTGATTTATTTGGCTCCCAATTCTTCATCAAGTAAGACGATAAGAAGACGGAAAAGTGACAAATCCCTGTCAAGTGCAGATGAATGTGTAACTTTGATAGATTCCTTACAGTATCATTTCAATTTGGATTGGATATTTGATGTCAATGGTGGATTTAATATTGGGTTAATTTTGGTCGAGTGCTCTATTATGTGGTTTTAATAGAAAAATTAATAAGATATGAAATAGAGTGGAGGAGGAATGCGGAATCGAAGAGAATCGAGTGAAAAAAGCATACGGTTTGAACGATAAATATGTCTGTTCCTCTTCGATGAGTAAGTAGGATCAGTTCAGAGCATATGCACGTGAGTGCGCAACCCTGTCCTATAACAATTGGACTGTAAATCATGAAATAGCTTGAAAAAGTAATTATAATAAGAATCTCTATGGAAACTTAAATACTGACCAGTTTTTAACAGAATGATGCCGTCTTTCGAATCCCTCCCTATACTAATACAGGGAAAATGGCAACACTTGGATTACGTAATACAACACGGTTGTATGCATCGGCGAGAAGAGTTGTCGCTGTTCCGTCCGGCTGTGTTAAAAACAGTAGTGTGGTGACTCATGACCCCTACATTGAAGCGGTAAAGCAAAATTAATTTAGTTTTTGGTATTCGCGTACAGCAGGACGAAAAGCGAGGGTGGTTTGGTTGGGGCCGAGTAGGCGGGAAACGTCGCCGTTTACAACATTATTTATTGCCTGGAGTGTATTGTATTTGGACAGTTGGTCCCGGGAGCTGTCCTGAGAAAGGCGGGATGAGAGAGCAGTGGCTGAAGAAGCAACATGTGTAAAAGTTCAATTCTGCATGTTTCGAGAAAGAAGATTCATTTGGTGGGAGTACAGAAAATAAAAAGATAACATTTGATGCGGATTTAATCTGAAGAAGATGCGCTAGAGGATCTAGAAGACGTGATCCAGCAAAGGAACATCCGGTAACGGCAAACCAAGAACGACGTCACCAGGCCCTTGTTAACATCTGGTAACGGCATTTTTACCCGGCTTTTCCAATAAAACCATTCTCGTTGATTCGCGATTGTTTTTATTTCACTTATATCCTTTGTCACCCGCGTTCGCGGGAGCAGCCGTTTAGGAGCTGCATAGATTCGTTTTGCTTTACCGACTGAGCCAATTTGAAAATATATTTTATTCGTAAATTTATATTTTTACTAAAACTTAATTTGAGTTATATTTCTTATGTAAATTTTATATTTTAATGCCACAATTTCGATCTTTATTATCATCATAATTAAATGGAATATATTCAAATTAAATATACTATTTTTATTATTTAACAATTCCTTGTTATAATAATATATTTCTGGTGTAAACAAGAGTGACACCACAGTAGTTATGGACAAATTAGTACTTTAAAGGAAACAGTTCTGTTATAGCTCGTTCATAATACTGAACAAGTTCTTTCATGTAGGTCATTTAAGAATTTGTCACAAATTTAATTGGTTAACGCATGCAGAGAGTATATGACCAAGTTGTCATTCTGGCGGTAAAGAAAAATATTTCTTAAAACATAAATATCTGCATTTAAATTGTTCAAATTAAAAAAAAGAATTAGACAAAATGCATAAAGTAAATTGGTGATTCAATAAATACCACATAGCGTTTCTGGAAGCCTTGTGACTTTGGTCGAGTGATAAAAAACCAAGTGACGAAATAAATAGAAAATACTTCGGTATTGAGTTCTCGCTGACGAAAGCTACACTACTAGCAGAAACGTTGTATGGTTGTTATTTAATCACTAATTTATTTTCTATAGCTACTTTTTTTTGTACAAATACGCTCAGCAGCTTTGTGTCAGTTTCTGTCTGCTTATATGGTTTCTGGGAAGGGAAGGGATACGTGAGTCATGGCGCCGAATAACATCTGTGGTTACCAAATACTTTATATTAACGGTGCATGGTTCTCTGAAAAAAGAAAAAAACCATCAGCAACGCTTGTTAAGCTGATAGAGGTCGCCCTTGTACAACTATTCCTGTCTATAAGTTGTGGAGAATTTAATGGTTTATATACAGCGTTCGGAATAATTAAAAATTGTATCTCGTTTGCCACTGATTTATTGTGACGTTTTGTATTTAGATTAAGCTCATCGTGGAATGGAAAAACGCTCGATAAGCTTAGAACGAGAATAATTTACCATGACATCGGGAATCAGTAGAGGTAAAAGGGTTCATGAATATCTGGCATCCTAATAATAGAACTTATTATTTATTGTACGCTCAGATGACACATTTTAAGTATCGAACGGCACATCTCAGGCTAGGTAAGCATTTTTGCACAATTGACGAAGTGTGGGGTCGTGGAATATGGTATCACAACTTCTGCCGCTTCAACGCCTTGTGACGGTTATTCATGAAGCTGGTTTAGGTTGCACTATTTGCGGTTTTGGTGTCATATGACACTGGACATGCATTATATGCCACCTGCACCATACGGATCGTATAATATTACATGTTGCTCGCTGAGGCTGTTTACAGTTTCCCCGTAATCCCCGTGTACAGTGCAACTGGAAAGGGCTGCTCGATTCAACACTTTCTTATAATGAAGGTCCTGTGAGACATAATACTGTCCTGTCGCCATCAACAGGGGAGGGGGCGTGTAGGGAAAAATATTAAAAAAAGTAATGCTCTCATGCCGGTCAAATCGTGTGCTGGTGAAAAAATTTTGTTGAATTAAATATTTTTTCTGGGGTAATAAAAATAAATACCCGCTAAATAAATAAATCTAAACTGTTTAAGTGCGCAGGAAATATTTTTATCATTAAAATACACATTTCTTGTTACTCTCAATGTGTTTCAATTTCGGGTATTGTAGTAAACACTAGCTACAAATATGAGCTGCGAAGCACAGACGTATAGACCAATTGATTTTTATAAGAAACGTAGACATGAAATACTTATAAATAATTACTTAAGTTTCTGATGTATTATCAGCCCAGTTACTGGCATTTTTTATCTTAATTTTTATTATAAATAAAACACAAAGAATGTTTTTCATTTATAATAATAAGTATTTGTAACCCTTACATTGAGTTAATAAAATATTTATCTTAGTCTTTTGTTAATGAACCGAGGAAAGCTCTAACTTCACTTAGACACATCATTCGGCTCACTCTGGAGAACGCCACTTATAATTGTCAATGCTCAAAAACTAGTTTTTGCAAATAAATTCCCACATAATCCAATGCTTGACCTTGTGTTCTGTTAATAGTCAAATACTTGTCCCCGCCTTGGCATGATTTCAGAAATTATATTGGAGCGTAGGGATTTGTGTTTTATACAATATTAGAAGTGAATGAGACTCCACATCTACGTTAGCAGATATATATTAGATTTTCAAATAACATACAATACGGACTACATATTTTAAAATAAAGTAATAGGTAATAATTAGATGATAAAAATGTTTTTCGCTACCTTATAAAATGTTATTTCAGCAATTCTATTTTCCCTTCGGTTTGTACGAATTGAACCGTTACGATGCCAATGTTAGAACATGAAATAATGTTTGTTTATAACCATAGTAATTAAAAAACACTTTTTGTGTGTTGAAAATTTTTTTCTGTGCGTAATATATAATAGCCAACCAACTGTGGGCGCTGCCTCACAACACAGAGGTCCCGGGTTGGAATCCTGGCATGGGTTTGGATGTTTGGGTCGTCATGGTCACGGAGACTACGATTAAGACTGCTGGTTGATCGATACGCTGACCACGTATCACTCTAAATTCTGAATGTTTAATTTAAGATGACATTCCGCAATCAACCCGGTAGGATATGGCCCTTAATGGGCTTCGGAGCCAAGGAAGAAGAATATATAACTACCATGGAAACAAAATTCCAATGACCTGGGCGGCGGACAATTGATATAATTGGAGTTCTAAGAGAGAAAAAAATTCCTGGGTATGAAGAAATAACACACTGATGTCTTGCTGCAAAAAATGATGATGTTATTTTTAACATTGAATAACATTGGTAGATTATAGTTTATAATTGATATTAAAAATAGTGGAAATCATTGGTACTGCAAAAACATTACTTTCATAATGTTACATTGTGGGAACTAATATCAGAGAAGCCAAATTGTCCACTCTAAATCAATACTCACAAGCCTCCATACAGTGATTTTCATAAGAATGAATTTAATATATATGTATATATAATATCTACTTTGAGAATATTAAATTTTATACTGGACTTGAGCATTGGAAGCTCTTCGTAAGAAAATAACTTATATTTAGTACATTTGTGGATGATAGTCGTACAGCCGAAATCTCCAGAAATTTATTTTAATAAATTGTACGTAAGATATTGTTATTATAACATATGCACAAAATTAATTAGGACTTCTTCTCCCTCATTGGGTCTACAACCCATTGAGGGCCTTGACCACTGGGTCATCTTACATAACACATTGCGAATTTGGAGTGATACATGGTCAGCGTATCGATTCTCCAGCAGTCTTAATCCCAGTTTCCGTGATCATTTCTTAGGACTCTCGTTTTAAAATAGTATAACAATTTATTTCACCATAATATAATTTTTTAATAATATAAAGTCTGGAAAATATACCTTGAAGATTCTTAAAGTTCTTCTTGAAACGAAGAAAATATTTCTTGCTTTAAAGAACTTGAGTTTTATAAAATATCATTTACGTTATTTGAGAATAACGAAGCAATTTCGATTGAATTGCAAGGGCCGTTCATTTATGTTCCTTCATATTTAAAAATGAATAAATATTTGTTATTTATATAGATTTATTTCTGAAAACTTATTCTTGATTAAAGATACGAAAATCTATATTACTCTGATCGAGACAGAAAGTCGTTTCGAGATCTACTTCGTGTTTATATACGTATTGTTTCGTTTCACAAATTGCATATATTTCTATCATATAAAAAGAAAGGAAAGTTAAAAACTGATCCTACCTCTGGAATCAGCTGTTCCTATTTTCCTCAATTACCTTAAATTGCATATCACGGAATTATGACTCGAGCTTCTACTGGCCACGAAGTTATGGGTGAGAAATTAAGTGACCTTCAACTTTTTTTAGAAGATTGCGGTCACTCATTAAAGAGAAATAAAATTTAATGGATTTAGAGAAACTTCCCTCTTTTTAAAGCGTTTGAACCCGTAAAACAATGCAAAACGTCTGTGTGTAGAAGTCAGAAAGAAAATTTATAACCTGTGGCGTTTCATATTTCCCTTTTATATTATAAATAAATGATCTTCCTAGTTATTTACATTCCCTAAAGTAAGTTTTTTCCCCAAGCGTTACCAATTTGGACATTACTGATACGGACTAAAATAAATAAAGAGTTAAGTCTGGATTGCCATGATCCACTTCAATTTTAGTTTTCCTATGAACATACAGTTTTAATTAAGAGATATCTAAAATGCTAAACTTTTATATATATATTTTCCAAACTCAATTCTTGTTGTTGTGGCATTCAGTCCTAAGGTCTGATGCAACCCTACCCGGTGTTTCACCTATAAGAGATGCAGGGAAACCCTAGAAAACCTGCATTAGTTAGGTCGGGCTATCGGGTATTATTCTCACCCGCCTTCCGAATGACGGGAGTTTACAACTTATTGATCATTTAAATCTTAAACTTAAAATTGACTGTGAGCGACTGAGCGCGTCGTCATGCGTGCCGTACTACAGAGATAAATATATTTTTATATTTTTTAAGTACTTAAAATATATTGCTACTTAAATAAAACGTTCATTTAATCGACAAGTTATTTCGCGTTAAGCAGACCAAATAGATGGATCATCTTATTCTTAAAAATGAAATTTATTGTTTATATATAGAAAAAAGCTTGAATTTGTATGTATGTTCCGCCTACAAATCTAAACAGGTGGAGCAATTTCAACCAAATTCTGCACACAAGTTCTTTGTGGGTCTGAAATCAGCTCTGACCCTAGGAGCAGGGATGCAGAGCGCGGAAATTTTTAAATATGTAAAATCGGCTGATATTTCCGGCGAGTGGATAGTTAACTTTTCGGAGTCAATTACTTTTACGGTGTTTTCCGTGACACTATTTGCATCCGTCCTAATCTAATGACAAACAGAACTCACTTTAGGATACGTGCGTGTATGCGTGCGGCGGCGATGGCGTTCGCGAGAAACAGGAAGTATCATAACTTAAGTACAATGTTAGTTATATTTAAGAATTAATACCACGGGCATAGCAGGGCACCCAGCTAATGCACAATAAAATGGAAATAGTTAATTCCCGTGGAATTAAGATCCTTTTTCTTTGGTAATTATTGTAAAACGGGTCTTTGATATTGCAGACCAATATTTTTGAAAAGTAAACCGCTAGAAGATATAATAGCACATTTTATTTGTCGTAAATAATTGATTTTGTAAATCATTTACTGATAAATATTTTTATTAAAAATTATAATAACTTGCTACTGTTATTTTAATTGAACCCACGTGACAACGGTTATTATAATTATCGCATATAAGGAATGGGGTGTGGCGTGAGATTTATTTCCTGCCAAAGATAAATTGATATGTTCTTTGTAACTTTAGAATATTTGTTAGGAGGGCTACGGAATTAACATTTCCGGAGTGAGCTTAGTGTGAGCATTGCGTAGCGTGCGTTTACATCGTATTGAATATCATGAAACTATAACCTGCTTGGTTTGGTTCTATCCATATTGACAGCAGTAACTTTATCTGCCTCCGTATCGAGTGTCAGCGGAAACAGTACCCTCAGGAAGAAGATACCATGGAGGGATTCCAAGTGAAATCAGCAATAACTGGTTCAACCATTTACATTTTCTTCGCAATAATTTAAAAATCAAAGTTACAAACTAATTCGTTAATATTAACCTTAAGCTATAGACAGTTTTAAATAAATTCAAATAGTGCGTTATTTTAATTTCTATTTACGGGGCTAAAGAAATAAAAAATGCATGTTGTTTACAGTAAACCTACGCAAAAACCGCAAGGTTCTGTTCCAGAATATTAAACATTACGACCAAACGCATCTATTAAATACGCGGAAGAAACATTTATTCTGTTTTGCCAGACTCAAGCTATATATCCTAATTTACGGGCACATTTCAGTGACAATATGTTTCTTTTGCCATAATTTCTCCTACCCTATTTTCACAGGTTACACAAACTGCTTCCACCAATTTGGCTCTTTACAAAACCAAGGTAATGGAGTGTAGTTTGGGAAAAAGTGGAATATAAAAGGGTGTTAGATTGGGAAGGGATATTTTGACGAAAGTTAAGGAATTATGCTACTAGGAAGCATAATAACTAGGGATGGTAGAAGTATAGTAGACATAAAGAGTAGGATAGCACAGGCAAAGAAGGTCTTCGCGAAAAAGAGAAATTTACTTATGGGTAATAGAAGTAGGAATATTAGGAAATCAATACTAAAAAAACAGGACTACGTTCATGGAATTTGTAGATTTAGAAAAAGCCTTTGATAATGTAATCAGGAACACACTATTAAGGATTTTTAAGAGGAATAAAATATCGAGAAAGAAGGCTTATCCATAACCTCCACAGAAGGCAGTCGGAGGTAGTTAGAATTGAAGGGCCAGAAAAGAAAGGAAAAATCAAGAAAGGAGTAAGACAAGAATGTAGTCTGTCGCCCATGCTATTTAACTTATATATAACAAGCGACGAAGAAAGTTAAAACGGAATATGGAAAATGAATCATACTGCGAGAAGAAGATATATAAACCCTACACTTTGCCGATGATATTATGGTATCAGGGGAGCCTAAGAAGACTTGGAAACCATAATAAATTGCATCAACGTGGTCCTAGAGCAATTTTCAGTATGAGGATTAGTAGAGGGAAAACAAAGGAGTATGGGAAACAGTAGAATAACGAAGGGTGTTATTTTGGAAAGACATAATTTGAAAGTAGTTGAAGAATTCTGCTACTTGGGGAGCTAATATCTAGGGATGGTAGAAGTGTTATAGACATAAAGAATTGGATAGCACAGGCAAGGAAGGCTTTTACAAAGAAGAAGAATTTACTTACGGGTAATATAAGTCTGAATATTAGGTAATCGTTGCTAAAAATGTTCTTATGGAGAGTGGCGTTATATAGGTGCGAAACGTGGACGATAGGAGTTGCGGAAAGGAAAAGAATAGAAGACTTTGAAATGTGGTTCTTTTGGCGAATGCTGAAAACCAGATGGAAGTTCTAAACAGAATCGGGGAAGAGCGAACAATATGGAGGACGTTGACTAAGAGAAGGAATATATTAATAGGCCACGTCTTAAGAGACGAGAGTCTTGTAAAATTAGCATTAGAGGGAAGTGTGTGGGGTGAGAATAGAAGAGTTTTAGGATGGAATACGCTAAGCAGATTAGGGAGGATATGGGAAGGTCTGGTTATGAGGCTTGCATGAGACGAGTCTTAGGACTGAATACCACAACACACACATATATGATTGTGATACCCTCAATTTAATATTTGGCATCACACGTAGACTTTTATTGCTTTATAAAAAATTAGGATCTATTAACTTGCTAAATTTTAATGAAGTACTTTAAAGTGAGATTGCTTTCAATAATTACTCATGGTGTGTTATGAAAGTATTAAACCTTTGTATGCGATGGTCGCAAACGAAGATGTTAATGGACTTCACTATAACTTATAGGCCAATAAACTAATGGATTCACTTGTATGGATCAGGTGATCGTTTAATTTACAACAGTATAACCACTGAATAAAAATATTCCTCCCACATTGACAGAATTCGATTAACACGAGTCAAGCTGAAAGGAACGGAATACTTCCAATATTATCAATTTCTTCAAAGTGCACTCCTCAGGGTCGTAAATGATTATTGAAAAATGATGTAATTATTTGTAATGTTTTAATAGTCATCTTATATTGGTATTATAACATTTATATTAGTTTTTATTGAACTCATCAAATTATATAAAATTTAGGATTAAAGACTGAAGTATTTTAAAGTAAAATGTTTCAATAATAAAATTAATATAATGTTTTCTAAGGTTAACAAATCGGTCAGTATATCAGAAAAACCAGTACATATTCAACTAATTAAAAATTCCTATACAACGTTTCGTCCACAGTTTTGGGACACCTTCAGACATAGACGTACGAAGACAAATTTCTTCTATAGGTAACTATAGACAAAAAGATTTTCAGAAAATTATGTATTGACAATATTTCATTAAAATATAGGTTTTGGGGTTTTAGTTTAATTACTAATATTTATATATATAATCAAAATGTAAGTCTGTGTTAGTTAAATTTTAATAATTTAATTAAAAACTGAACACTGTAAGGAAAGACTGTCCATTTAAACTATAGTCTGCTGTAATGTTTTTGTTTAACTGTAGAAGAAATTCAGCTTCGTATGCCTATATCTGACGAAGTCTAAAAATTATGGTCGAAACGTTGTAAGCTAATTTTTAATGTATTAAATATATACTGGTTTTCTGACATATTGGCTGTTGTTTTTTTATTAAAATTTTCTAATAGTTCATGAAAATAAAAAGAACTGTGTGGCACAAAATTCCATAACATTTTAATTTTAATGATAATGCAACATGTACCACGACTTTTTAAACTAGAGCAAGAAGATCTTAATTAGTTCTTGTCCATTAACTAGGTGTCTGTTTTGAGAACTGGTCAATTTGCATAATTCGTGACTGTATTCTGCAAGTAATAGGCAATATTTTAAAGAAAACGTGTTTTTAGGAGAACTTGGACAGTTTTGAAATTACCTATAGTGGAGTTTCTTGGCATGGCTCCTCTTTATACAGAGTGCCTACGGTGACAATCTCTGCCTCGCCGTCGTCTTCAATTACCAACTTTTTTTCCAGATCATATTGAATTGTAATTATTAAGTCCCAATTTGGATGTCAACTACCACTATTTTCATACGGACCAAGTTCGACTCTCTTAATTGCTAACTTTTCAACTACTAACTCTTAGCATTAGTTTATAACCATTAATCTCCCCCCTCCACAATGTAATCCATAGTCTACGCTCCCTTTTGAAGAAACGGGAGCCATTAGTCATTACCTCGCTCTCGTTGGCTTTCTTGCCCGATCGGAGTTTAGCGTTTCACCATTCCAACTCGCACGTCCATCCAACTTCACGTATTATTTTTCGTCTCACTGGCCTTGAATGTGACTGCGACTAGGAGCTTCTCCCCTCAAGGCACGGACCGTCTGCGACTGACTCCAGGTTTCACCTTTGAGCCTCGTAACAAAGAAAATCATCAAACTCATCCACAGCAGGGATGTTGGGAGTATTCTCATTCGCATCCGCAATTGCGGAGCATTCGCATCAATTTAGACATTTGTTTCCGCTTTCGATATAATCCATGTATATGTTCATACGGATGCAGATGTAGCGCAGATCAAGACCAGGAAGAAAAGTTTTTTACTTTGTCGAAAGAGAACATCGCCATCCTCGCTAAAAGCACAAGATTGTTACAGCAGTGATAGAGAACAGATTTTTTTTAAAAATTATTGAAGATAACTTAAATTCTAAGATAATAGTTGTTTTGACATAGAATACGGTATTTATTCACCAAATAAATAATTCACATGAATACTTGAAAGAATTGTAATGCCCAGTGACATTCAATTTACAAGCCAGAGAAAAGTCCGAGTTATGTACATAAGAATGTTTAAACAATTATTAATATTTGTTTAGATTTTCAGTGTCGGAGAATTTTATGACAGTATTAGAGGTAGTTGGGAATATCAGCTAAAAGTGTTAAAATATAGGAAAAGTTTTTGAGAGTGCCAGGTGCCATGGGAGAAATTAACATTAAGTTGTGCCGGAATGAGAGAGTGTAAGGATGTAGTCTATGGATAATTTTCGTTTTAGTCTGTGGTTATATGGAGAAGGATGTGGATTGCTGTGGATTAGGGCTATTGTATCTTTTGATTGATTAACTGAACTTTTGATTAATGAGAATATTGTGGCGGAGATCGGGGGAAATTTGGATATAGCTATGAATTACCGAGTTACGAAAGTACCATGGGGAATCGGAGATGATTCTGAGATTCCGTTTTGTTTGGTTTGAATATTATTTGAATCGGAGTTGGCAGTTGATCCCCAAATGGAGCATGCGTAGGACCATATGCGGCGGATTAAGGAAAGGTAAATGTGTCTTTTGGATGAGATGGATAATGGTGAGTTTCTGTTAAGGAGTGGATAAAGTAATTTAAATTTAGTGTTAATTTTGAATGAGACGTGGCTAAGATGGGATTTCCAGGAAATTTCGGTGTCTAGAATTAGTCCGAGGTAAGTTATGGACTTATCGAAAAGATAGAATGAATGAGTAAGAGGTTGTTTGGTTTTGTGTGTACTTGGATCTATTGCAAATTTGGAGGAGTTTATACAGACCCTCCAGTTTTTTGCCCCGATTTCCAGGTTGTTTAATGTTATTTGGACGGTGCGAAATCCGAGGTGAAGGAAGCAAAAAATATTGTTTTGGTGAATGGACGATGGGGAATGCTATGGAAGTAAATGTTAAAAAGGGGGTTAATACTACTGTGTGGGGTGCCAGAACAGATGGGGACAGTTGATTGTTAAGTTTGACCGAGTACGAAAGGTTGGTAAAGGTTAGAGTTTTCGTTTTGCGGCAAAGGGAATTATCTTGTGAATTAGGTGCTGTAGGTGGGAGATGTAGTTCATGTCTCTGATATCGCGAAGATGAAGTTTTAACTGTCTGGATATTGAGTTGTAGACGGAATTGTAGTTTCGAGAGACCAGATTAAAGAAGTTATTTTGAACATGCGAAATACTGACGATGATGTTTCAGGTTCTCTTAATTCCAAAGGAACTAGAAGATTGAGAATGAAAGATACGGAACAACCAGGGATATCCGGTACAATAAGAAGGCCATACTTAGAAAACGATCTTGCCACGATGCTGGATTCGTCAATTGACTAGAAAATGATTGCGCTGACGCTATGTTACCGCAATAAAAAAGGGTCAATATAAATGAAAATCCACTAAAATGGTAGAGAATTCATCGAGAAGAATTGAAATTATTATTAACAATAGTATGCAAATTTTTACCACAACCTCCATCCAGAGTTCCCAGGGAACACTTTTTCAGTACCGCGGGTTTAATTTATGAACCCCTGCGAAGCAGACTTGAACGTGAAAAGGAGGCGATATTACTTTTTTTTATATTAAATATAGAGCTTTATTTTCTTAATATTTACTTACTAAATATTTAAGTATTTAATAAGCTAACATGTTGTTATGCATCCATCAACATATCTTTGTGTTTCATTTCAGCAGCCATACAAATTTTCTTTAACAAATCTTAAAATCCGCATCCGTGGATTTGCTCTCTCAAAAGTCCGCATCTGCATCCGCTATACGGATGTAAAAGAAACGGCATCCACAAAACTCTAATCTACAATACTGGTTCACCCGATTTGACTAACTTGAACTATGACTATATTACTAAAAATAATATACATATATTCTAAATTTTATCTTCATTAGAATTCGTAGAGATTATTTGCTGTGGGTTCTTAGTTATTTTGCCGTTGGAATAAGTTCTTATTAAATCTATCGCAACTAATAATTGTCGAAAATCAGTGGTTCTTTATTTTATGGTAAGTGGCCTCCAACAAGTTTTAAGTTGTTAATGCGGTATTTTGTAGTCTCTAAAAGATAGGTCTTTGCCTGAGTCTGGCCAGAAATAAGTCTAGAAAATACACTTGAGACGATCGTATTTTTGACATAAAATTGGGAATTGTATAATTTTGAAGTAATCGCAGACGGAAGCTCCAGGCCTTACATGGCAACACGCTTCAACAACTAAAATTACTCTAGTCTCAATTTATCACTTGATTTGGTATTTTTATTTTCCTCAATTTTTATTGGGGTGGGTCTTGTTCCAAAGCGAAAAATATAAAGAAATTCCCAAATTACAATTGGTAATATTTACAGTAAACTCGGTTTAAATTTCAATGACAGTGACTGAGAGGAAGACAGAATCTGTAGTGTGATTTCAAATTTCTTTCACTTCACAAGCATTATATAAATTCAGTATTCCATGCTCACTTTATTCCTTATATATATTTAAATTACGTGTAAGTTACTTTCTTCGGTTGATATTCTCGACTCGGTAATCCGTTGAAACCGAAACGACAGCCGTGAATAATAGGACGTGAAAGATTCCCACGCCTTCGTACTTCTGACAGTCCAGTCCGGACATTCTGGAAGGGGAAATATTTAAATGTATAAAATAATATACTAGAATAATAAAAAATTATATACATTTTAGAGATATGTGCGGCACAGAACTGCATCCAAGTAACGTTATTAGTCCTGCATTTCACCTGTTTGTAGACAGAGATGTAGTTATTTTATAGCCTTTCGTAGACTGGTATTTAGGTAAAACTTCAACGTAATTATAAATATAGTAATGAAGAGAATGAAATACAAATTATGGACTCTGGTATTACACTTTCACTTGATGACGGAAATCCCATAAGGATAGGAGGAATCAGGTTCTGCCATTTATATACTTGGAAGTGGAATCAGGTCAAGCTTATTTATTTTCGAAATTTTGATATTTTTCTGCACAATGCGCAATTCTAAGTTCCAACGGTTTGAAGGAAGTAATGTGTATAATAAGATGAAGGAAACCTTGTCGATATCAAATTGCTAGAGACCACTTCTGACTTTTGTACGAGGTCCGTGTGAAGGAGAGCGGGAACTTTCCGAGACATTTACGTAACAAATCGTTTAATCCTCAAGAGATTTTCCT
The DNA here is from genome assembly GCA_034510155.1 of Eucriotettix oculatus. NCBI lineage: Eukaryota > Metazoa > Arthropoda > Insecta > Orthoptera > Tetrigidae > Eucriotettix > Eucriotettix oculatus. The sequence goes on along the minus strand of CM067376.1, from coordinate 145,395,115 downwards.
CGTGTGTACGGAGTCCATTCACCGGCAGCCCTGGCGTTTAGAAGGCTGTTTATTTAATAACCTGTCTGAAACTTGGAATGCTACACAATGCTCTCGCTGTGCGACCTTGAAGCGCTATTATCCTCGTACTTGTTATGCATCCATCAACATATTTTAAAGATGCTAATTTATGAGCAAATCTTGGAGTTAAACATATTAAAATACATGATAGTGGAATAGATTCTCGTAATAGGAGTACAAAGTGTTATAAAGATTAAATACAATAGTCGGCATTTTACTAATAGCGGACTTGTAAAGAAAGTTGACAAGCTAGTTGTATAGACTGTGAACACCTTTCGAGTCCAGTCCGGACATTCTGGAAGGGAAAATGTTTCCATGGTCACTTTTAACCTTTGGTAGATGTAGATGCACAGTTTCGTTACCTATTGTGACGCATTGACGCTTCTCATCTTCAGATGTCTGACAGAAAGTCACAATTAAGCTAACATTTATAAAATATATATGCTGTTAAGCAGAAAATTTTTATAAGTCGAACGAGATCATTTTCGTAAATGCATTGGTGCTGAATGTTAAATTGTCCATTTCTTCACTGAAATATGGGTTAAAAACAAAAATAGCGTAATGGTATGTCGTCAGGCCATGTTGCTGTGTTGGGTGCGAGTGCGTGGTTTCTCGGTAAATTTCTTGCTTTTCTTGTGCATGTGCGCTTTTCAGATGAGATATATGCAGATGCTAACGGACTATGGCCGTTTATCTGCAAAAAATGCAGCTGAAAGTCAAATTTAACATGTAAGAAAGGTTTTGTTAGCTACGAACCGTGTCAACCACTATGAAGTTTCTAAATTCATTTATTTTACGGTTTTCCACGTGCTAAGTGCAATTAATAGAGAACTTAGGAACAAAAAATATTTATAGGGTAAATATGTGTACAGTTTGGTTGTACAGGTAAGCAAACTGAATCAGCAATGATCATTAAAAACAATTTTAATTTCGTTTGTATTACGAGTCTCGCGTATTCATAACGGACGTGATTGATAGCAAACGAACGGTAATAATTGGAAGTTTAAGTATAATATCAATTCGGATCTTTTAATTGTGGATTTGAATAAATTAAGTCTAACGTTCATAGGCCGTTTTAAATAAACATTATATGGCGCCGAACACAAAGCAGTATTGTTACGACAATAAGAGCTATGTTAGGCACTCTTTTTGGATAATAGCATGTTTAATTAGAACAAGTAGCAACTTTATTCGATGTTTGAGGCAGTAATGGGACATACGTTTGCAAAACATTATGCAACAATTATGTGTATGTATGTGTATATGAATATGTGCGTATGTTAGAATAACCGTGTGAGGATGCTCGTCCTCCATCGGATGTCTCCCCGGGCTACGCAGTGAGGACCACGACTCAATTATGAGTAGTACCGCATTTTCGGGGCGGACAAAACCTAGAATGGTGCGGGGCAACAGGCTTCACTATTACCGACTTGAGGCACGAGCATAGTGAACCGGGAATGGCTCAACGTTGGACATACACGAGCATGGCTGGAGCAGCTTTAATGGTTGTGTTACTGTTGCACGGCTGAAAGCAAGGGGAAACTACAGCCGTGTCTTTAATTTCCCGCGTACATGCAACGCTCAATGCATAAAATATGACGGCAGCCACTTGGGTTAATTATTCCCGAGGTAAAATAGTCCCCATTCGGATTTCCGGGCGGGGACTACTTGGGAGGATGTCATCAGAAAGACAAAGAGTGACGTTCTACGAATCGGAGCGTGGAATGTCAGGATTTAAACCGTACGGGTAGATTAGAAAATCTAAAAAGGGAAATGGAAAGGTTAAAGTTAGATATAGTAGGAATTAGAGAAGTTAGATGTAAAGAAGAACAAGATTTTTGGTCACATCAATACAGGGTGATTAGCAAAAAACCGAATACAGGAAATGCTGGGGTAGGTCTTGGAATGAATGGGGCAAAGCATAAGTTATTTCAAACAATATAATGAAAGGTAAATTACGATAAAGTTAGAAACAAAACCGCAGCCGACGACAATTATTCAAGTTTATATGCCCACAGGTGCCGCAGAGGAAGAAGAAATTGAGAAAATCTACGTAGATATTGAAGAAATAATTAAGTATATCAAGGGAAACTAGAGTTGATAGAAATGGGTGACTGGAAAGCAGTAATAGGAAATGGAAGAGAAAGTAATGTAGTTGGGATCTATGGACTTAAGGAAAGGAATAAAAGGGGAGATAGGCTAGTAGAATTTTGCATTGAGCACAGATTAGTCGTTACGTGGTTTAGGAAACATGAAAGAAGTCTATACACATGGAAGATGCCGGGGGACACGGGCAGGTTCCAATTAGATTATATAGTGTAACATGAAAAGTTACGATGAACAATGCAGGCCAGCTTGCGAGTTGCAATTGTTGAGAAACTGACGCAACCTGGGCCAACAATGTGGTCTGGCGAGACGGGGAGTCGTCATGGGGTGATTGGAGAAGCAGGTTATAACACGGGACGACGAGAAAATAACCACGCCCTGTAGATATAATTTTTTTTCATGCTCTAATCGAAATTAAAACTGTTAAAATCAATTTTTGGTGTTTTTATGAAAAATACCTGGCGCCCTAAAGGAATTAAAAAATCCTCGAATACGGAGGAACGACGGATCCGCTACAATAGAAATGGACACTCTTGAATGAAGAAATGACTTGTAACTCGCAGTTGGTTTTCATCGCGTGACAATTCTGAACTCTGCAAGATATCGAAATGAAACATACACGAAAATTTAAGTTGAAAAATTTCATTGAAATCCGTTACACCGTTTCGGAGCATAAACAGTTTACGAGTAAAGGCAACCCGCATTAACTTTTGGAGATTCAAACGCACGTATGAAGAAACTTTCCCGTAGAATTAATATTTATATTATATTGATATCATTATTGAAATGAAATATGGACGATGCCCTCAAATTTTCATTGAAATCCGTTGAGCCGTTTCGGAGCCTATTCGAGACAAACATATGAACACATGACAGACATACACTTCAATTTTATTTATTGGTTTAGATTAAATTACGCTACTAGCAGATTATGTCACTATTATTATAATGTATACAACATACAATATACTCTATTATAAACTTGATATGGCGTCTTGCATTATATTGTACTTTGTTGTATATTATTATAAATGACAATTCTTTCTTATAGGTAGTTTCATTGTATGAAACAATTAATTATTGTGTGACAATACAATATTTTAGTATTGAACTTTATATTTGTAACAACTGCATCTAATGGACATAATCTGCGCAGTACCTACAAATAAATAACTAAATGGTATAATCATATCTTTCTTAAGTTAGAGCTGTCTGCATCATCGCATTGACGAACATTAACCACAAAACCAGACTTAACAACAAAATCGAGCAATTCCATAAGTAAGTACAATTAGCCAGATTACGATTAAGATTCATGCCACACAGAAATTAGTAAATTTATAGAAAAAAAACTTGAATCAAGGTGTTGGAATTTAAATACGATATGGGTGTTTTTAAATTAAGAACATTTAATGGATATTAAATTTACATCTTATTACCTTCACCCGGGATTCTCCATGCATACAAGTTTTCTTTTTCTACCTGCCTTTAAGATCAAAATTATACGTGATATAATGTTCATAAGTACAAATGAACGAATCTCTTCCTGTACCGTTTACATTCATCCGATTGCGATGCAACTTTAATAAGTTGTTGTACTCACTCACCCGAAGAGTTTGATCCCTTCGTTATTTTCTTTTGATCTAAAAACTGCCACCCTCTACAAAGCTGCGCGCACGATTCACCGTTCAGGTTTCTGAATTAGTACAATTCTTTTACAATAGCTGGCTCGAGAAGCCTTAAATGCGTGTATACAAGCTGTAAAATTTTCACGTGTTTGTGTCATAATACTTCCGACACTCTGTATTAACACAACGTCAATTTATATATAAAGGTGTAATTAATAATTTGTGGCTTCATGGATATTTTACAGTGGAATAACTCCTCAGTATTATTGATAATGAAGGGCTTAAGGATGCTTAAACTATAGCCCGGGGGCCCTAGTCAACCTTTGACTACCTTGCTCTACCCCTCTTTTTAATTCCCTTCCTATGCTATTAATGGAGAGTTGCCTGTTTCAGGATCACCCTCATGTAGCCCGTTAACTCTCGCGGGTATTTATCTCCTGTTTGGGTGCGGGGCTCACCTTTGGAAATGCCTCGTAATATCCCTGATTTTTACAAGGTTCTCACATGCCGAGAAATCTTCGTCTATTTTGGGAGGTGTATGTACTGGGGTCGAAGACCTTGGGTATACGGTAAAATTTGTCCACTGATCCTATTGACCAGTCATCCAACTGCCTCCTAAAACTGGTGGGAACATGGAGAAGGGAATGCTGGACCCAACAGTTAACTCATCCCCCGCCATTCGGAAGGTCGTGAGAATAGTAGCCAAAAGCCCGACCTACCTGATGCAGTTTTTCTAAGGTTTTCCTTGCATCTTTTTTTTAGGTAAAACAGCGGATAAGTAAATTATAGCCCCGAAGCCCTAGTCAACCCTTGGCTACCCTGCTCTACCTTCCACACTCCCCATTTTTAATTCCCTCTTCCTATGCTTCTTGTCCCGTTTACATTCATCCGATTGCGATGCAACTTGAATGAGTTGTTGTGCTCACTCACCCGAAGAGTTTGGCCCCTTCGTTATCCTCTTTGGTCTGAAAACTGTCCCCTCTATAAAGTTGCAAGCATATTAGAATAGGTGCTAAAATACGGTATTATGTAAATTATGTAAAAATATAACAAATAATATACAAAAAATCTAAATAATCGGCACATACCTCTCTGCTGTCCCACACCAGATTTAAACAGGCCGTCATAACATCAAAAAAAGACCTCTACAGGAACCTCGACAATTTTCAAGAATATTTTTGAAACACTTAATGGACCGTGATATGTAATATCTTAAGGTTTCGTGCTAATTGAACGCTCCAGGAGAATTCTTGACTCGGTTAAGATCATCGCTCCGCTTAATTTGAACATAACCTGGCGTCCAGATAGGTCGGGGTTTGCCCATCAAAACGTAAATGGTCCATAGAAAGTAACGGACTCCATGCCAGTTGAATCACTTGTTCTCCAAGAAATTAGTGTGGAATTAATTAATTTTCTAGTTAATATTAATAAATACCAGGGCAAGACCGGGCACTCAGCTACGGTACAAGGTATCTCCTTTACCGGAAAACTATTTTCAGCAACATTACTGAATTTGACCTGACATTTTTACTTTCATTCTCCTGTTTTGTAACATGACACATTGTTTCCACTGCCGTCAAAGACATGCTGAGAGAAATTTTCGACACGCTCTTCCTTCCCAAACTCTTCCTCTGTTTTTGTTGAAGATAAATGTATTCCGAGAAGGCGTTTCTTTAAATTTCGGAAGGGAAAAAAGTCACATGGTGCTAAATCAGGCCTGCTTTTTATAATTTTCCATTTTGTCAGTAATGAGGCCTTGGAGAAACTCTGTGTTGTATGCGCCAGCTACTGATGTCGTTAGCGGAATGTCGGATATTATTATTAATGGATGAAGCCCAAATTGCGGAAAAAAACCTATTACAATTTTAGAGCTGGCCTTGCCTTTTTCTGTAGCTTAGGTTTCTGCTTTCCCTTTGCAAATAAGGTTTATCGTTGATTTTCCCAATTTGTTGAATAACTCCGTCAAGTTGTCTTCAATCATGTAAACAGCAGAAGCCACTACGTTTCAATCTTCGAGAATTTTTTTATCATAAACTTAGATTCTAAATTGACTTGGAAAAATCATATACTAAAAAAGAGAAAACAAGTTGAGATTAAACGAAAAGAACTACTTTGGCTGATAGAGGGCAAATCACGGTTATTTATGGACAATATAATTCTAATACATAAAGCTGTAATCAAAGCAATATGTACCTGTGGGATTGAGCTATGGGGATGTGCAACAATAAAAAATATATCAATTATTCAAAGATGCCAATCCAAGATGCTCCGAAAAATTATAAACGCCCAATGGTACATAACGAAACACACGTGCCTTACAGATTTAAAAGTTCCAACGATACAAGAATTCGTCCATAAAAAAGCCATCAAACATCACGTGGCCCTTGAAAATCATCCAAACCCACTAATAGACACACTTCTAAAATCAGTGATCGATAAAAGAATGAAAAATGTGTGCTCTAGTGAACTATTTTAAGTTACACGAGTCTTTGTTTATTTAAATTCTATATGCGATTTCATTGGATATCTCCTTAATCACGTTATTAGATACTAATACAATTAATAGCCATCAGCATTTTAGCTCATTCAGATTGCTAAATTTTCGAGATGTCACTAATTTACGTGAAGGATTGTTATTTTTAATCAGAAAAAACAAGTAAACCCCCATCAGCATAATATTTCAGAAGAAAGCGTTCAAGATTTCTGTTATGTTAATTTATTTGAAGTAGGGGAAAGTAAACATGGGCAGCACTGTCTTATTGGAGCTAAATCAATAAAATTTGCTTAAGTAAATACAATACAAGAAAGAATTTTAAAAGGAATAGAAATCTCTAATGGTAAAACAAACAACTCGGGTCGATGAGAACAAATTTTAAAATTCCACGCGGTGGTTAGACCTGTGCTCGAAAAGTATAACGAATATGGCATGTTTACACCGGGGCAATGTTCGCACAGTCCGGCAAACATGGCGGAGAAACTATTGTTAACAACTGTGTTACAAGTAGCAGTTAAGTTTTGAATGACAAACTCTTTATATCAAAGCCTACGAACAGCTTATTCCAAATAATGAAATCATATCGTGTTATAGAGTAATAGAATAACGGACAAATTGTCATATATTTCGTAAAAAAATAAGGGAATAATTGTTGTTGAGGTTTAGTCTTTGAATAACCTCTACGGCTGGCTATTTCCGTTAAGATTCCCCGTGGTTTCTATTGCGGAATCCATTCAAGTGTCCCGCGCCACTCTTACGTAACGCCTGGTTGTTTCGTAACGCTGGGTTCAGGGTAACGAAGTCAAGCGTAATTTCCGAGAAGGAAAATCGGTATCACTTGAAGGGGTGATCGAGGTCCTACCAATGCCTTATTAGGTATATATATATACATATACACGAGGGCAATCCCAAAAGTAAGGTCTCCTATATTTTTATATATACAAAGAAATTTTTATTTTCTATAAAAGTTACATCATTTCTACATAATCGCCATTTCGGCCGATGCATTTTTGTAGACGCTGTGGCAGTTTTATAATGGCCATGTCTCTCCGCCATGTCCTTCAGGAAGCGTTGAACCTCATCTTTCACCTCGTCGTAGGAGCAGAACCGCTGTCCTGATAAATATTCCTTCAAGTTAGGAAACAGGTGGTAGTCGCTCGGTGCCAAGTCCGGACTGTATGGTGGGTGGGCGATGACTTTCCAACCAAAGTTTTGCAGTCGAGATCGACGGTTTGACGGGCGACGTGTGGGCGGGCGTTGTCGTGGAGAATGCTTACGCCCTTGCTCAACATTCCTCTTCTCCGGTTCTGAATTGCCCTTCTGAGTTTTTTCAGTGTTTCACAGTACTTGTCAGCGTTCATTGTTGTCCTGGGAGGCAGAAAGTCGACCAACAGTACCCCGTCCCGGTCCCAAAACACAGTTGTCATGACTTTACCGGCAGACTGCGTTTGTTTGAATTTTCGCGGCTTGGGCGAAGAGGAATGCCGCCACTCGCGTGACTGTTGTTTTGTCTCAGGTGTAAAGTGGACAATCGAGTCCAACGAGTTGTCCTTTCGGTCTCCATGACGGCGAATAAATTCGCGGGAAGAATCAACCCGTTGCCGTTTGTGGTCTACTGTAAGCATTCGCGGTACCCACCTTGCACACACCTTCCGATATTGCAACTTTTCCGTTGAAATACTGTGAATAGTGCTTAGTGAAACCTCAGGAACAGAAATGCAGAGAGCATCTAGAGTGATCCTCAACCTTCGCGACTGTCTCGTTGGGAATTGACGACCTACCGCTTCTTTCATCGTCGTGAATTTTAGTACGACCTGCTGTAAACTCTCTAACACCACTTACGAACGTTTTTGACATGCATGCATGACTGTCCATACACTTTCGTCAATTGGCGATGAATTTCAACCGGTTTAATGCCTTTTGCGTTCAAAAATCGAATAACTGCGCGAATTTCGCACTTGGCGGTAGCATTCATCGGGAGCTCCATTTTGAATGGCTGCTAAGCAAAGACTGAATATCCGAGCGAAGCGTCAGCGCGTTTATTTGAGAGTGAAGGAAGCGACAATCATAACAGTGTTGCCAACAACCGTATTAACAGTTTCTCTAAGTCCCCAAAAAATAAAAGCCCTTACTTTTGGGATTGCCCTCGTATATATATAATATTAATCAAATATATAATAAATCAAGTCCTATTTAAGATAATGTATTTTAAGAGAGACAATTCAACCGTTATATAAGCTCAATTATTTTATTTCTACCGTTTAAAAACACATGAACTTTCGATCTTTGGTTAGATTATATTCATCTAATGGCTGAAATGGTATAAATTACATTTAATTAACAAAAAACATTAACATTATACTTTATTAGTTATAATTACCAGAATTAAAATATATTCGTTCTCAAACAGAGTAACCGCCATGCATCACTTTTTTCAATAGTTCATTTAAAAATCTACTCCGTTATTGATTCAAGTTTAAATCAATAATGTAAGTTTACAATGCCTCTACCATATCTATCTGATTATTTCAACTTACTTAATTACCATTAATAACCCTTAGGTTAGATAATTGCAATCTTGTCTTGATAAATCATTTGTAAAAAGTTTTAAATATATATTGGTGCATAAATTGGATTAGCATTCTGTTCGAATGTATAATACTATTAGTACATAAATATATATGATATTGAACTCTTTTGGGATGTATTGTAATGAATTAAGGCGACGATTGCCATTTTATTCAATCAGTGGCGATACTCATCACGCTCTCTGGTTGAGACATTCCATATTGACATCAATCAGACTGCTATAACATGCAAACAAAACGCCGACTAGGCGAGTGATCAGCAACCAGGCGTGTAAAATCCTGAGTTCCTGGGATTTGCAGTCGTTACCTGCCCAGGACATTCGGAAATTTCGAAGGTCGTTTCTCCCTCCACTAAATCTGAAGATCAGCCCGGACAAAGCTGGAAATTTGATTGGTGCAGGGAGGTCATACGATCAGGCAACGACCCTCATGAGAAGAGTTGGCCTGAGGAAGATATGAGACAGAAATTGGTTAGTGAAGAAAGGAATTTTGTGAGAGGAGACGGAGTGGAGGCAGTCGGTAATGGAATTTCGAAGTAGGCAGGTCGAGTGGTGATTAGAGAGAGAAATAAAACAGTCTGGAGTGACATTTTGAAGGAGGAAGTCAGAGAAGCTAAGATAGAGAAGATAGGGTCTGCTTGAGTCATTGAGCAGATTGTTTGGGAATTTGACGAGGCGCGACAAGTGAGTCTGGCCGTAGTAACAGAGACGGCAATGAGTAATCTTGATGGTGAAAGAGTAGTAAAGAAATCGGACGATAGGTTGCGGCAGGTGGCAAGGCCTGTCTAAGTAATCGCGAGACCATAATTCTTGGAAGTCAGATCTCAAGGTACCAGGACGCAGACTCCGGGGGTAACCGAATTACCTGTGCCGCCGAAGGAAGCACCTGCCTCACTTACACGGAAATCCGACGTGTCAGTGCCAAATAATCTAAATTGCTTAACAACAATTCCCACATTAATGGCCCTTTTAAATAAATTGAGTATTGCTTAATTAAATATGAGCTAGCTGCTGCATATTAATGGACTATAAATTTGTATTTCTATAATTGTGATTAATAAATTAATTTGTATAAATGCTAAAGTAATAAATTTGTCCTTATTTAAATTACAAACTAACATTCCTCCCAGTTTTCATTATAGTATATTGTGAGTTTGGCTAGAAACTGAACACTCACGGTGGGCCTCAGCTGCGATTCTAGCGGTGCCAATATAAATTTATTTAAATAAAAGTCGTTTGAAAATCTAATTATTACAAACGTGCTTGAAAAGTTAACTTCTTATGTTGCTTCCTTAATACAATGCCCTTATTAAAGTTGCCGACCTCGTGTGGTCTTGTGGCTAGCGTCGCTACCTCACGACACAGAGGTCTCACGTTTGAATCCTGACATGGGCTTGGAGGTCTGTGCCGTCATGATCACGGAGACTGGATTTAAGACTGCTGGAAAATCGATACACTGACCACACATCACTACAAATTCGCAATGTGTCATGTAACATGACAGTCCGCAATCTATCCCGTAGGCCAAGGCCTTCAATGGGCTGTAGAGCCAATGAAGAAAAAGAAGATATTAATAGTTATGTTCGATTTATCTGTTTAGCATAAATGATGGCCAGGTCCACAACATTTTTGAGGAAACGTTGTTTAGTGGTTGTCATTATTTAGTTTCAATTATTGATTGATTCTGGCCATCATTTACACAATTCAGTAATACTGTACAGTCAAATCAATCATAACAATTTATTTCATAATATTTATTTGTAATTAACCACTATTCACCAGACGGGAATACACTCACTTATGCAACCTGGATCTTTCCATGGTTTTAATTTATTTTTGGAAACACACTTAATACTCTTAAACTCTACGTGGAGGGTCGGCGTGAGCTTGAAGCAACTTTTGGACGACCGTCATAAAAACATGACACCTTTCTCACGGGTTTAGACCTGGCCTGCACCGTGGAAAATCAACCACTGACCCATACAAATGAATATTACACAGCAAAGTCGAGATACGACATGAAAAATAAAATAATTTTCTTGTCAAAATCAAATATTATCATTACACCTTAATGCACAAAACGTAAATATAAAATAAAGCACTCATGTATTGTTATTTTATTTGCGTAGACTAATTTTATGGTGTCACACTATTCGTGAGTGTGCCGTCATTTATGTGAAGTTTATTCAAAAGTCTGCCTCAGGGGTTGCGTTCCTCATTTCTTTTTCTCATATACCAAACGGAACTGTATATCTGAAATTAATTAATTTTAATTTATTTTTCTTCCATTAGTGTGTATTCTAGATTTAGATTTATTGTTGTTTCCATTAATCCTCGATCGAGGAAATAGGATACGCCATACTTTAAAAATTAAAAATGAACAAAATAAAGTACATAATTAAAGACAAATAAACTTAAAATAAAGTAATAAAAGAAAATGTATATAGACAAAAGTCAATATAAACACAACACGGACACACGATGTCACACACACACACTGGGAAATACAAACAAACACACACTGAGGAACACGCAATGGAGTTTTAACTACTTGGAGCTCTGTGACCAGGAAACTGTCCTTCCCTCTGTCGTAGCTCCAGGCAATACATAAAACAAACAAAAGAGCAGAAAAAACTGAATAGAAGTTTTAAAGATATGTGATGTGCTATTTTATAAGGCAGCTCATTCAACACTTTTTGCAGGAACCTTGATTTTAAATACTAGAAGGACGATTAAGAAAATCCTGTACCGAGTAAAACGCGCCATTTAAAAGAATAGTTTTACTCTGCTTCACGAAGCTTTTGTAGGTACTATTTTTAACCTCTGGCGGAAGGCAGTTGTATAAAATTATCCCGGTATTGTGAATACTTTTCTGGTGTAGAGCAAGGCGATGGTTGTCCGACCTTAGAGCTGAACGATTTCTGGTCGCGTATTCATGAAACTCGCCATTTGTTTGAAACAAATTAGTGTTTCGCTTTACAAACTTTAATATTTCATAAATATATACGCTTGGTAAAGTAAGTATTTGAAAATTTTTGAAGAAAGGTTTGCAACTCGATCTATAATTCGTGCTAGAAAGTATTCTAATTGCACGCTTTTACAACTCAAATATTTCATGACTCCTGGAGCAGTTTCCCCAATTAGAGATGCCATAGCTCATAATTGCATGAAAATACGCGAAATAAACCATTTTGACGTACTTTTTGTCAACGTGTTGCATTAGTGTTCTCAGAGAATAACAAGCGGAACTTAGTTTTCCGGCAAGCAGATCTATATGGTCATTCCACTCTACAATTATAATATTGACGAATCTCTTGAGACATAATCTCAGACATTTAAATCTATAAGAGTTGTACAAAAATGTATTCCATCAAAGGTATAAGTCTGAAGTAATATTCGATAATCATTCGATTGGGGATTATATAGATGAAAAGGAATCACGTCTCTAAAACAGTTGTATGAATAACGCTTTTGAAACGGCTGAACTCGTTTCGGACATAAGCATTTCGTCATCCTCGACGTTGGGAAATTCCAAGTTCTGAAATTACCAAACTAATGGAATCATGAAGTTTTAGCTGCAATTTCGTAACTGCCAGAAATAAACTCTACGATGCTTCACGGAAGTATAGACGAAAAAACTCACTATTTATACCGACGTAAAGGTAAACGGAGCCGAGGATTACGAAAGGAGAAGTGAGAGCTAAACCTGATAACGATCCTAACCATGAGAATTAACCGTATCTTTCGGAAGACCTGCATACATTCGCGTTCCTCTATGTCGCAAACGGGTCTGTGCATCGCGTGGGTGTCGAGACACACAAAAATCACAATTAAAAATCCGTCCTGATGGATTCAAACGACCTTCCCATTCCATAATGGCAACATTTTTATATGAAAATCGGAAAATGCCATTAACGAGACCAAAATGTTTATTTAGATTCGATTTATCTTTACATGCTAAATCCTTTTCAAATGAATATATTACAAACAACGTATGTATTCATATGTAGACAGCTAATTTATAATCGTTGGTAAAAATAGAATAACCTGAAGATATCTCTGCAGGTGCTAAATAGAGTGGTCAGTGCTATATAAAAGCATGGTACTGGAATAATGAGTAAATAATAAGTTACGCCTTAAAGAGGACAAAAGACCCAAGCACAGTATATATTGCAGACAAATAATTATTCTAAGGCCAGCCTTGTCGTTAATAATCATGCTCAAATTGTCATTATCCAATGAAGGACGGGTAACATGTAAATAGATAATTAATAAATCCATTGTTAATAAAATTATTAAATATGAATAATTGCTGATAGAAAGACTTTATTGTATTTAAAATGAAGTGTCACATAACAAAAGTTAACCTATAATGGAGTCTTTTCACAAAATATACCACAATGGCACAGCGTAATGCTCAAAGTGAAATCTTTATGAATATTTAAGACTGTATTTTGTTATTTAAGATACAATAAATTCTCAAATATTTACTCTAAGTACTTTCACTTGGAACACAAATAATAAATATTCTTTCATTTGAAACAATATCACCCGTTATTTATTACTAGCTATCGAGATGGTCTGAAATAAACTGGCGGATTACTCGAAGGTGAAGTGAATTATTGTAAATTAGCCTTATTTAAATATTTTTTATGGCTCGAAAATTTTAGATTTGAGTTTATAATGGCTTCTTGATAGCTCTATCGCGAGGAGATCAATAATTCATGTATTACTGCATTTACACGCCGTCGGAGAGGTGGTTTCTGATTGGTGGTTGGGCATTCTTATGGTTTTATTTCACGTCAAATCACTTCTATTATGCTACGCTCGCATATCCTAACCCTCCAACATATCAATCCGTGAATTTTGAAGCTTCTCTCAAGTCTACTTAGTACGGAATAAATTAATTAAACGCAGCTCACTCACCACTTTACGTTACACAACATTCCATTCGTTACGTTACTCTCCTGTTTGAAAAAGTATTAGCTTAGGGAAAATAAATACTTTAAACTCAAGGGACACAACTCAACAACATCATTAAGGAGACATACGCGTTTATGACGCGGTAATTCACTGTTTGACACGAGAAAAACAATGAATTTAAATATTATTAATTTGTAAAGACTAGTAATACAGTTCTTAAAGTAAGAAAGTTAAGCGTTTGAGTATCACTCACATTTTTGTGATTCCATTTCACACGTGAATCTCTTAAATATCAAATATAGATTTAACGTCTGATTTAATTAATAATTAATTACAGGCCTACGGCATATTGGCATTCCGTGTTTTATTAATTTTTTATGCATTCTATATAATAATGATTTACGTCCAGATCGTTTAAATTAGAAATTTGGTGAAAACATAATTTAGTTATAAGAATAAAAAAACTCAAATGAATTAACGGCCCGTGTAACACAAAATTAGAAAGTAGACGTTTGACAATACATTGTGCTCTTCGTCAATAAACGAAATCAACTGAAGATATAAACACAAAGAGCATTGTCAGAGAATGGCCAAAATATAAAATTAACAAAGACAATTTAATAAACCATTATATAAATTGTTTAGTTGCAAAGCGTCAGGTTTTTATTGACAGGGACCACAATGGATAATCGAAACGCCTACTTTATGTTTACAAATTTTTGTATATACGTCTGTTATACGGGTCGTTAATTCATCATTTAATTTAAACTATAATTTAACACGTTTTTATTAGAATTAGTGTAATAAATAAATATATCATGGTAGCTGAAAAAGATAAGAGAAGCGCTTTATTTATATTTATATCTATAATTTAATATCTATATTTATAGGCTTCACGGGAGGACTAAAATATATTGTTAAAATTAATTACATTATAATTTGTCTGTTATTGACTTCATTACAAATTTATTCTGCATATGTTGGAGAATTTCGTATATGTTATTAATTACTTATCTTTTATTAGGATAGTTTTTCAGTGAATAAGTATACAAATATACTGTTGCAATTCCTTATTGCTTTAGTTACGTAAGAAAATTTTAGTTCAATGGTTTCTTTGTTTAATCCTGTATGATTGATATATCGTTGGGTTACATAAAAATTCACTACGGTTAATTGTGGCTTTAAAGGATGAACGTAATCGGGGCCCTTTCTTTCTGTTTCTTCCAAGTCAATCGTACCAATAGAGTACAAAACCTTACTAGCGGAAAGGTGCACTAACAACAATTTCTCGCCTTCTCCATAATAATTCATTTAATAACTACTTTATAAGTGGCGGTTGTTCAAGATATTGACCCATAAATGATACTCGTAATAGAATAAACTATTTGACGTATATAGGATTTTTTTCGGTGACGGTTTTTTGTTGTTCATGCTAACGAAAACTTGTAATTGAATGTATTGCACGGGGTTTTAGAAGAGTCGTTGAGTTCCATACGAGGTTGTTGGTGTTTGTGTCTGTGTGTAGTGAGTCATAAGTAATAGAAGCCATAGGTAAGCAGGAAGCCGATGGCGAGGGTAACGGCAACGGCACCACACTCACGCTGTTCCCCTCCCTCCTGCAGCAACAGCCAACAGTCTCAGAGATGCCACACTTCAGACTCGCCCAGGACCGCTCTCAGGTACGTGTGTAGCTGCGTGCTTGCGTGTGCGTGGTGTGTAGTGCGTACCTGGGTGCCGAACATATACCACAATCTGTCGTCATAAACGCCTACATTCCGTTTAAACTTTTCACGTGGGGATGAGTAACGTTTGTAGGACGTAAATCATTTCTTATGTAACCAACCGGCTGCCGATTTTAAATACGAAAGGTGAAAGAACTGCTACAGGAGCACCCATGAATATTTCACCAATGGAAACTGTGTTTCATACCCATAAACATTTAGACACGTGAAATGACTAATTTCAAAATGACTTAATATTAATTTTAATTTCAAATTCCTTTATGAAGTTTACGTGCTTTTCAAGATAATGTTGATAAAGAACTACTGTACCTATTATTACTACTACTAATAATAATCAGTATTAAATCTACAACTAACACTCCTATTAATCCCAGTATAATTATCCGTTTATGAGTTAGAAAAAATCTGTTGACTGACTGGTGCTAAATATAGTCTAAAATATTTACCCTGTGTGCACTAACGACAATTTTTCACAATCTCCATAAGAATTCATTTAATAATTACATTATATACTTTTCAGACGACTCAATTACGGCGATAGTAAATTATACTTTAATCGCCCACACTGTTTCTACGTCTTTATTTTGTAGTAGCTTATAATTGTTAAATAGTAATGATGATTTTTCTCTGTTTCAAAATATATTGAAGGAACAAATCCTGCACATATCTTCGAAACCATTAGTTTGCAACTGTCTTGATGTACAGTTTTCCGATAAACAAAAAAGAAAGCTAAAGTGTGTGAGTAGGAGACATATTTTATTCATTCCTTTATAATACGTAAATCGCACAATCATGTCTCAAATAATACCTATAGATTTCAGCCTGATTTAATTGCAGGTAGAGAACAGATTGACATTCGTTCAAATGCTGACAGAGATAGTCATCCTTTCTTATATTAAAGTTGGTCTGAAAACTAAGGTCGTATACTTAATCAATAAAGTATCACGTCTCGTTTCACAGGCGATTATTTGAAGAAAAAAAACGAAACGGCTTCGTATAAAAACGTTCTGATGTATCAATAATTGTATAATTGATTAGTAATATGTATCATAATCATCCATAATGTTTGGAGTTTACGAACATTTTTGGAATATCTTGTAAATGAAAATTACACCGCTGTTCCGTTTTGTAGGCGGAGCAGCCACACAGGCCAAGTTATATAACAGGAAATACCTTTATGACCAGCGGACAATATATATATATATATATTATGTTTCAGATTTATTCGTGGTACGGTTACTTAATTGAGCAAGGTAGTTTTTATTTCTTTTATTTATTATTTCAGAGACACACTATATATATATATATAAACACATATAAAATTTTATTTATTTGTAAGAATTTGTTGTTATCGTTTGAGATTCATTATCGAGTTCGTATGTAGGTATAAAGCCTGGTATTCTTCTCGAATTAATTGTTCAATTTGACATTTGAAAAAATTAATAATATTTTTAGCTTAATTTATTTTCCCCATTTAACATTAAACAAGTTTTAATTTTCATAATAAATTTATTTCTATTAGCAAACAGATTACAATGTAATATTTATGCTGATTTTCTATCTCGTACGATGTTTAAAAGTTGATTGTACCGATGTCATGAAGTTTCTATTGAAGTCTATTAACCAGTATCTTTTCAGTTTTCTGTTGTGTGTAAGCTGTAGTAGCGGTTCTAATAGTGCATTGGGACGGGTTTCAAGCTTTATGTGACGCTTACGTAACTTTGAGGACGTCTTCTTTATATTGAATGCTCAGGCGAGTAAGGTTAATTATATAATATCGAATGATTGAATTTACCAACAATATTATTGGGAAAGGTCACTGGTTGAGGGTTTGTGGTCGAACTTGTGACACAGTTCCGGATTTACGGCAGTCAGAGGGAACACGCTGTCATGGTCAGCCGCAGGTTATTGATACTCGACCTTCGACGAATCCGAGGTTTCACACCGTAGAACATGTTTCTCCTTACTTTTTCCTCCTTCCAAAATACAACTATTCAACGCTTTTACACAACTGCGGTTCACTATCTTACTCGAGCTGGCATTGCTTGAAACCTGTAATATTCGCTAAGCTGGGCTAAACTGTTCCATATTCTTGACTAGAAATAAAAAGAAACCGGTCATTGCCTAATTGCGATGATCACAATAAAAATATAATATTCCGTTTTTCGCCTGACATTTTTTAAATGTAATAAGCAGTTTAGATATAAGTTATATGCTTGGTCATCAATCAATATTTCCATATTTCGATTACGACTACTATATTCCAAAAAAAGTAAATTTTCTCTAAAAATCACACTTTTATTACTCAACAACCTGTTCCCAGCTGGGCTTTGTTATTCCGGCGCTCAAACCCGTTCCGTACGTACAATTTAGAAATGAGGAGGGACACGTGCGTGACTTGCCCCATGCTACGTCCTCAAAATACGTGCATCAGACGACGAAGGCAAACTTTACGAAGCATAATGTTCAGTAGTAGAGGTTTAATTAGGCGGACACTAAGTTAAAGTGCCTCAGCATTAGTTGTAAAACAACATATTGACGTTATGCGAACAGGATCTAAACACAACTTGTATTCGATTCAAAGAATTCTGCACTTAGCTAAATAATTATAAGCACTGCTCTGCAAAAGACGAGCTCGGAGGAAGTCTAATTACAGGTTAATTGAGATTCTCGTCGTGTTGGTCATCGTTATTCTAGATACACTAGCTACATAGATGTAAAACCTGAGCCTCGCTTAGGTCACATTCTTGAAATTCGTAGCAGTTTCTTATCCTTTAAAGCCTAACCTTCGTTAATATACATTGGTAGAATTTCCACAAATTAAAATAATTGTGAACCGTACGTACATTTTCTCATGCAAGCGTAGCACTTTTCTTATGAACGTGACATTTAAATCAGCTCTTACTCTCGCATTAATAAAATATACTAATTAGAATAGAAGATCAAGAAAAGAAAGCCGTAATCAAGAAAGGCGAAAGACAAGGATGGAGTCTGTCGCCCATGCTGTTTAACATATATAGAACATGCAATGAAGAAAGTTAAAACGGAATACGGAAAATGAATCATACTGCAAGAAGAATAAATAAAAACCTTACGCTTTGCCGACGAGATTGTAGTATTAGGGGAGTCAGAAGATTAGAAACCATAATAAATGACATTAACGTGGTCCTGCAGGAAGAGTACATACAACGAGAGGATTAATAGAGAGAAAACCAAGATAATGAGGTGTAATATGGGAAATAGTGCAATAACAAACGCTGTTAGATTGGGAAGGGAAAATTTGAAGAAGGTTAAGGAATTCTGCTACTTGGGCTGCATAATAACTAGTAATGGTAGAAGTATAGTAGACATAAAGAATAGGACAGCACAGGCAAGGAAGGCTTTCGCAAAAAAGAGGGTAATATAAGTGTGAATATTAGGAAATCATTACTAAAAATGTTCATATGTGGGCGCTAAACGTGGTGTTAGGAGTTGCAGAAAGGAAAAGAATACAACCCTTTGAATTGTGGTGCTATAGGAGAGTGCTGAAAATAAGATGGGTGAATAGAATCACAAACGAGTAAGAGCGAACAATATGTATGACGTTGACCAAGAGAAGAGATAGATTAATAGACCACGTTTTGAGACATGAGAGTCTTGTAAAATTAGCATTAGAGGGAAGTGTGTGGGATAAGAACAGAAGAAGGAGGAAAGGGTGGAATGCGCTAAGTGGTTTAGGGAGGTTGTCGGATGTGGTAGGCATGCGGAAATGAAAAGGCTTGAGCAAGATAGGTTGGCATGGAGGGTTGCATCAGACCTGTATTAGGTGTGAACCACAAGAACAACAACAACTGCATATCATGCGAGAGAGACGATCAAAAAGAAATGAAAATGCAATTCTCCTCAATCTTTATTTTTTTTCAGCGTAATCCCTTTTAGGCAGATACACTTTTCTCAATGTTTCTGCCGTTTCTTTAATCCGTGCAAAAAAACTGTTCTGTCTCGGAGATAATCTCCTCGTTTGACAGCCATGTGTTGATGTTGGGGAACAGAAAACAGTTGAAGGGAGGCAGGTCGGGAGAGTGGCTGAAATTCGTGGCGCAGTTTACGCAATTTGGCCGTGACAATTCGAGACGAATATGATAGTGCATCATAGAGCTGATATGGCACTTTTTTCTTTTCAAAATGAGGTCGTTTGTAACATTTCGGATATCGAGTGACGAGTTTCTGTGTATAATAAGATAATAAGAAAAGGCTGCTACACTGTGAGGTATAAAAAGGGTTTTTGTTGAGTTGTTTCCGAGGGCAACGGAGAGGTTTTTAAATAGAGAACGTAGGGTTTCCCGGTATAATTAATGAATGAAGTGTTCTCGGGATTCCACTCGGGTATAGACGTAAAGGATGTCACTGCCATCTTCTTCACCTTAGAAACGTGGCAAATTAACGTCTATACCCGAGTGAAATTCCGAGAACACTTCATTCAGGTTTTAAATGCTTACAAATGGTAAAGTTTGTATATTAATGTGGTACTAAATTACGTTTCAACGTCCTAATGAAGTTAATAATTAATATTACCTTACATTACCTAGGTAAATCAATATACCTACCGTTAATTGAACAATTTGGTGTCTGATCGATTTAAATGGGATTAACGCCGAGAGATAATATTGCAACTTATAATTTACATGACGGTCAATTCCTGTACGCCTGTGAAAATATATGCTCACATATATTACATGATAAGCAAACGGTTTTAATATTGGTTGAAATACGAGATTACCCTGGATTACAAGTAAGTTATTGCTCTATCAGGACTGAAAAATTTTCCTGATAAAATTACATTTTCTGGCGCCTAGTATATATATATATATATGTCTGTGAATGCAAAGTAATTTAACGGATTTCATCCGAACGTATCTTAGATAGAATTCTTGAGCTTAACTGTTTGAATGATTAGTAAAACTTGAGCAGCAACGTGAATGTTAATGTTTTCAACCAATATGATCATCGTATTGAATCTAACTCAATTGACCTTTTAAAGGTTTCTCGGTTATTGAAGTGGCATTCTCTTCCACTTAAATAATTGAAGCCAGGATAATATAGGAAAATAACGGAGTTAGTATATCAAATGTGATTTCCTAACTTTACGTTTTATTATCGGTGAGGGAGTGTTAAAATTTTTTTATCCTAATTTTCCTCCGTGTATATCTTCTTTTATAATTAATTCCATATTTCACTATGTACCTTTTTTCTGTCAACCATATAAACAAATTCTTTACAACAATTTCCTAACTGCTCGTCGTGTGCGCTGATATTGTGCTATATTTTACCCCTTGATTAGACCGTTTATAGTGAGCCATTGCTACGGGACGACATCTAATAAACATTTGATTATGCGACGTATATGTGAGCAGTTAGTTTTACGGACGTACATAAATGTATCGTAATAAAAACTACAACTTAAAATTATAACACTCAACGTTAACCTCGCTGAAATCGATCAGACACCAAATTCTTCAATTAACTTTCACTATATTGATTCACTTAATCAACGTACAGTGATTTAAGTTATATTATTCTCTTCATAATAACATTGAAACATAATTAAGTAACACATTTGCAATTCTGGAACATTTAAAAACCACTCCGTTGTCCCCAGAAACAACTCAACATAAAACCTTATTCCCCAGACATTCACTTTCCAACGATCGCATCTAGCAATCCCTTCTTCTTATCACCATATCCTACCTACAAAAGCATCACTCCCAAGTCCCTACGGAATTTTACGTTTTTGCTTTAATGTATTATCGAATCTAATAATTCGCTCTAGTACTGCACTATAACCTTTGTTCATTTCTGCAAATGTCCAGGAGGATTATTCGTTTCGAATCCCAAAAAATTCGTCGTCAAAATCTTTCCGACCCTTGTGGCCGACTTTTTGGGGCAGATTCACCAGGAGAAATCCATTGTTTGACTATCGCTTGGTCCCTGACGTACAATTAAGTGTCCAGGTCCCATCAAATGTGACGACTCAACGCAAAAACTCCAGCGAATTTTGTTTAACGAGGTCGAATCACTGCTTCGTCATTTACACACGTATCTACTTGTTGTTTATCGTGAGAAATTGCGATATCTTTTTCATTATTTAACTTATATTTAAAATATTGATTGCCGTTCCGTACGACACACCTACTGCCTCTGCTACTTTCCGCACTTTATATCAGCGGTCTGCGAGAATCACGTTGTAATCAACGATTAAAGTAACCACATCCTCATAAAAAACAAATGTACGACTATGTTTAAATTCGTTGAGCCAATATCAGATGATTGTCAGATTGTGACGGGTCTCAATAGTTAGCACCCAGCTTCTCTTTCATTTATATCCTTTATTTTTACGTACGAAAATAAAAGTGAATTATGAATCGATCTTGTATTTTTCCATTTTAAAGAGAAACACGTAACGACACGTGTGATATATTTGGCTGCCAAATAAAACCTAACATGTTCTTAAAACTGACTGTACGATGATGTAGAATAAGAAGAACGACCAGGACAGTCAAGATAGTGGCGTAACACTGTACAACTGTATTTCGTTTAAATCTTGTTTTACTATACGTGTTGTTAACTAGCTATGCCCGAGACTTCATTCGTGCGGAAATAGCTCTTTGTATTTGGTCCTAAAAATGAAAGTACGGTATCAGCTATTTATGATCACTTTGAACAGGTCCCGCTTTCACACGTTTACTACAGTAAATGGAGTGAGAGTGCTCGCCCACCCTCTCTCTTTCTCTCTCATGCTGCCAAAATTACGCTTATAATAACAACGTAAGTGGGATGAATGGTATAGGAATGCCTAATAGGACTTTCAACTTATAGTCAGTTTTCACACCACCTTTCGCGCGGAAATTCAATGGATTTTCTAAATATTTACATTAATAGCTTCTGAACCCTGCAAGATATCGAAATGAAACATACACGAAATTTTAAGTTAAAATTCCTGATTCGATCCCTGACATTTTCATTGAAATCAGTTAAGTCGTTTGAAGCGTAAAGAGTTCAAGTGTATAGGCAACCCGCAATCACTTTTTGGAGATTCAAACGCTCGTATGCCAAGAAAGGTTATTGTAGAATTAATATATATTAATATAATGTCATTATAGAAATGAAATATGCACGAATATTTAAGATAAATTTTCTATTTTGAAACCCTTAAATTTTCAATAATATTCGTTGGGCCGTTTCGGAGCCTATTTGAGACAAACATACGGACAGACAGTCAGACAGATAGACAGACACTAAAATTTTAATTATTATTAATAGATGAAGAGGCACTGTGTGTTTGAAAAGGGAAATTAAGCAAATAAGATGAATATGACACAATGTCGATAGATCCTTAAAATGTTATAAATACAATAAAGACGTTTTCCGAGACTGTCCACGTTGTTCTTTTAATTCTATAAATCCTAACCTATTCAAATGTAGTATGGTTTTGTATGGCAGATGGCAGTGCCAATGCCAACTTCCCTCAGCACCATCCCATTCTTCAATGGGAACCTCTAACTGAGAGTTACTGTATGGGCTTGGGAACATTATTCGACCGTTTATGGTAGTAACTGTGATGCTAAAATATAAAACTAGTAGCACTTCGGGGATGACTCTTGAGTATAATATTTTGTAAAAAAAATAGTTGAAAACTAATGTTTTAAAGGAATGATACACTTGAATTAAATTAAACAATCAATTTGGTATATTGTTGTTTATTACAATTTTTTTCTGGACTCAGGACGAGTAAATTTAATGATACCTGTATTAATTTAACACCGGTAAATTCTAACTTGATACTTTGAATGCAGCTGCAGTTCCTTGATGAGTTAGCGCTGCGTCACTGCATAATTTGAAAATACAGAAGCATTGACAATTCATCTCCGACCCTCTGTTCTTCAAGGGCATCGCAAGGATTTACTGCATAACAATTTTCGTTACTGCGCAGAAGCTAAGGATTCCTCGCGATATGAAATGAACTGTTTCGGAAGATAGAACTCAATTTCTTTACATTATAAATGATAGCGGGAAACTATTACTATGCTTATTGTAATGTCCTGACCAAATATTACGACTCTTTATACATGTACTTTTACTATATTTATTGGAAACAATATTAGATTACGTCATCACATCGCATATGCGAAATATTTTATATATTTTCTGGGGGTTCAAATGCGTTTTTTTTCATTCAAATAACTTGCTACAACTATAGCAAACTTTCCAAAAAATTTTAAGATCTTTACTGCATCTTTTGCAGACGGTAAGGCTTATATGGTAAAAAATAGTGATCCGGATGTAGCAGTAAAAACTCTACAGCAGAATATTGATGAAGTATTTAAATGGACAAAGAAATGGAGAGTAATATTAAATGAAACATAATCATTTCAGATAACTTTCACAAAATGTAAAGGAACTTGTCCAGCAGTCTTTATTCATAACAATCCTTTAACCCAAGTAACAGAAATTAAATACTTAGTATTACTCCGAGATAAGGTCTGACGGGGAAGCCCCACATTTGGAAAAAGCGTAAACAACTTTATTTTAAATTCCGGAAATACTACTGGCTGCTAGGTCGAAAATATAAATTATCCTTAGTCAGCATGCTCCTCATCTATAACACAGTCTTCGAACTCATCAGGACATATGGTATTCAGTTGCAAACTCCAACATCTAAATTTTAGAAAGATTTCAGTGTAAAGTGCTACGTGCTATGTGTGATGCACCATATTTTGTAAGGAACGCAGACATTTTGAGTGATCACGAAGTATAGTGAAAAATACGTAAGTAACCTTGAACACCATCCTAATGGGTTAATTCAAAATCTATTAGACAATAGTTCAAACATTCAAACCTCTCCTCAGCATCCACCTCAGTTTGCTCTAAATGCTCGTTTTAGAGGTTTCTAGGGTCTCACAATATTATTTTGCATAATGGTCTTCCACAAATGCAGAAATTAAACCAAATGATGAATTTTCGGCCCAAAAAGGCGGAAGAAGGTGTTCCGTTTCACTGTCAAATATGAATATATTTTCTACCTCGACGAATCTCCTTGCACGATTTAAACACTTTCGTTATATTCATTACACCTTCGCCGTAGCCGTTTTGATCCGTGGAAAAAAATTCGGTAGATGTTATTTCTTCCGCTAATAGGAAGTGAATCACAGCTCGTGGCTCTCACAGGTGGAATTTCGAATCGACATATTCCTTGCAACTGGATTATATAACGTGAGTTTACATGCTACCGTGTTCCAGCGATGTTTTCTCTGTCAGGAGATTCTCCTCTACCACTCGGTATTGCCAAAACACAACCCCTTACGATCACACCGCCTCGTACAACTCTGACCAGCAATGACGTCATTTTTTCTCCTGAGAAATCTTGCATTATGTAAATACATAGATTAAGTAAAAAAACCGGGGTCAGTTAGCTTTTTAAACGTATCATAAAAATTCATTAAATTTTGGCTTACTTTCCACTGTTCATCCAATGCTACAAAACAAAGCTTCTCGTAATTTTGGAAATCTTTATTTGCTCTAATCGTCCAATTAGATACATATTTATGTTTGGACTAATGAGCCCGTCGATAAATATAGCATAAAATTTATTAAGCGATATTTAATACATATACAACATTTTAATATATTTGTCTCTCTCTATAGTTGCTGCTGCAACGTTCACAGATTATCCTTTCCCAAGATTACTTATCCTTCTCTCTTCTTATTATTATACTACTTTACGGTCATATTTATCGAAACAATTGAACTGAGTGCTACTCCATCAAGTATTTTCAGTCCTGATAAATAGAATGCATTTTCCTTATAATGGGATGATATCAAACAGACTTTAAATGCTTAATAAGGGGAAATTTTTTGTATCTTAAATGTTTGGTATTGACAACCCCAGCTAATGTACAAGCCGCTTCTCTTGAGCTTTAATATTCTGTACCGAGATTCAAGTATGGAATTTATTTAATGATTAATGTGGTTTAAGGGGCGATGAAGTTCTAAAAACCGGTACTGTGACCGACGATGAGTAACGATAGTACATGAACGTGTATTTTAATAGGACACGTTTTAAGACACAACAGTCTTGTAAAATTAGCTTAGAGGGGATGGATGGAATTGCTAAGCAGATTAGGAAGGATATGGGATGTGGTAATTATGCGGGAATGAAAAGGCTTGCACAAGATTTTTTGGGTGGTATCAGACCAGTCTTAGGACCATACCAATGATTCGCTAACTATTGAAACCAATTTTATTTACCACATTGAATGTGTCTGAGTACAAACTGGGCTGTCCACCTTCCTAATACGTGTGAACGTGATTGAGCGAAGTAAAACCTAATACTCCAATTTTTAGGCTTCGCTTCATACTAATTTGTATAATTTTTGCTCAAATATTGCATCATACTCTAGTAGACGCGAGTTACGCAACTAAAATATTTTCGATGCGAATATTAATTATAATTTTCATGTTTACATCACATAAAAAATGTTTAATTGACGCAGTATGCCCTATTATAGGAGATCATTTACGCTTTAATGGCATACGTAAGTCAAAATTTCATGTTTATCAACGTGATATTTTATTTACCACTTCCAAAGGTGACTGACCAGAGTTATGGAATAAAGCCAACGGGGTCAACAACGTACTAATCTCATTATTAAGGCTAAAATCTCGTTCCAGGAGGAGTTAATGTAATGGATTTCCTAAATTGGCTTTCATGTATATTATAGAATTACCATACTGAAAGTTTGCACGTTTGCGCCAATTCGCATGCCTGTCAATACTTCAGAATTCCTGCATCATGACCATAAAACTGTGAATGCATTGAAACAATTAGTCTTTTTACCATTAATTATGGTAATAATAGAATGTATGATTTTGTTAGAAATTCGTTACATCCAATATTATATGACAGTTATTCACTATGAATCCTTAATATTTTCTTTTTCCTAGTTTTATATGCAGGGCGTGACAGATTAAGTGCACAAATCTAAAGGTGGAGCAATATAAATTTCTATTCCTCTCGTTATATTGCCGGACACTCCTCGTGGGATGAGATTATAGTTTTCTAGATAGACAATTTGTTAACGTAAGAACGTTTGCTGCAGTGTTTCGTTAGGCCAGAGAAACTGGCTGTGTTGAGCACTTACGAGATGAAGAGGCCAGGTGGATCGTCCGCATACCTGTCATTTAAAAATTCTTTTGGCCCATCTTTAAGTTCTCATAAATCAAAAATATGCATGTATTTTTAAATTAAATTTTTAAAATACATTCATTTATATGTCTGATAGCAATCGTTAAGTTAGTATACGCACTTTTAAATTCTATTTCTCATTTTTCTAAACTTAAATTGAGCAGTAACGAAACGTCTATGACAAAAGGGAAAATACTTGTATTAATTCACATTATCCATCTTTAAGGTTATGAACTTACTTCTGTTTCACCCTGTAAGTTTCTGGGTGAAAATTTTTACACCATTACATTTGCTTAAGTTTCGTTTTTCACCAGTTAAGAACAAGTGACAAAAATAAAAAATGAACGATGAACACAATTTGTAGCATGGTAAGTTTCAAATTAGAGTGCTTGGTGCACGAGTATTTATAAAGTTAGAGAAGATCGTTGCGAATAAGAACTGCCACCTGTTGTTTATGATACACATCCGCTCGTTATCATACGGTAAATACTTATTACAATAATAGGAACACACAAAAATAAAAATATAGAACGCCATCAAAAGTATTCAACTTAGACGAAGAAGGAGCCAAAATAAGGACAAAATTATGACATAAAATAAATCCGATTCAACGTTTTTTCAAAACATAGCTTTCGTCAGGTGATTCAACAACGTAAGAGCAACAAAAACGACACAAGGCACAAACCATTAGTTGAAAACCTCAATTACGCGTTTTTAAAAGTCGTCACCTTGTTTGTGTCAGAGTCGTTCCTACGCTTTAGAATTGCCTGGTGAAAGAAACGACGATGTCATAAACGTAGTCTGAAATTATTGTTACACTTGATGCAGTTTTGTTACTTTTTCTCAAATTTGAGCTTATAGACGTTTACAAAGAAGTGCTGTACAAAGGCTCGTACTGAGTAAGACTGATTCCGATTCGGAGTCCAGTACAATTTATACATTCATGGAGTATTCGCGAAACAGAAAATAACAGAAATGAAAGGTAAATAAAGTAAAGATATAAAAATGTGTGTGGGACTCGAACGCGACTCTGCAGTCCAGCTCTATACCCCTCAGCCACGACTGCTCGATCTCAGATGTGGCATTGCTCCCTTCTTTGTAAAAACAGCGTCAGACTGTTAGTCTCGTGCTGCCCTGAGACCTCTAGATCTCGTCGTTGGCCCGATGATCCAGTTCTTTCCGGTCTTTGGATGGCAGTCGTCATTGCTACATCTTCGTCTTCGTATAATTCCGCGTCGTCGTCGGGTCTCTTTTCATCTTGAACCTCCCTTTGAGCGCCGGGTTCGTGAAACGGCTTCATCCTCAGTCACGACTCTCTCTTCACCTCGAATTGGAATCGTAATTCTCGACCTCATATGTGACGTCGGATAAACGTCGTAGAACACGGTACGGACCAAAGTACCGTTTCAGGATCGATCCGAGAGGCTGACTTTGCGAAGATCCAGACTCGATCCCCTGGCTGGTACAAAACTGGTCTATATCTTGAGTCGTTTTGTTGTCGGTCCTTTTCTTGAGCTTGGAGCGTACGTATACAAGCTGGTTGTCGGGATTCTTCGGCCCTCGTCACTAATTGACAGGATATTTATAAGCAAGAAATTCACTATGACTTGGAATTTTTCCAACCGAGAGGACTAGATAGAGAAGGATGAGAGAAAAACTTGGAAATTCCTAATGTTGCACTTAATGATCTTAGAATACTAGTGACAGTGGCACTGAAAAGTGGTTAAATATTTTTTTAAGTCTGCAATTACAATCTTCAAAATATCAAACATATAAACTCCTAAATTACTAACACCAATTCCCATTACAAGGCAAGAGGATAGACAATAACGGAAGGAAAGCCATAATGAAATAAAATAGTTGAGGTATAAATGGCATTAAGATCAAAATTATTGGATGAAAAAATAGTAGAATCAGCAAAAGAAATGCTGAAAAAAGTAAGAAATAAAGCATACGTTTCCAAAAACTAAATGTTGTAATTGAAGAAAAAAAAGTACAATATAACGGCTGTAGCAAAACTATTGCAATTCAAGAAGCGCACTAAATTCTTGAAATATAAAAGCGGTTTCTCCTCCACAACGCCGTAGAAAAACTAAATTAAATCCACATTTCTTCAGTCCAGGTCGATACACCTCTGTCATGACTGCGCGTTCTGAGATGTGGCAGGATATTTATAGCTATTATTTATTGCTATTATGACGAGAGACGATGGAAGTTTCAAAGGATTGGCAAAACAAAATGATTAATAAGGTGGCAGGAGAATAAATTGGAATAACATCTAAGAGCGATTAATGCATAATGAAACAGGTTGAGACGGTGTTTGTCGACAGCACACTACAGTTGCATTTGACTCAAAATTTTAGACTTTATCCGTCGAGACACCAAAACAAAACATAAGTTTTCTATTACAAACCATATTCTTTTTTTATAATTGGTGTGAATTATAAAACGATACCTGGTGTCCTTATGAGATATTTATCCCTCTGAAAAAGCTCAATTTTAGCGTTTTTCACTTTGGCGTCAACAAAGTATATGGTCTACAAAGCTGTAAATCTTTTGCCTTGTAGACACAGACGTAGACTTATGATGTGAAAAGTATGAGTGTCTTACCTTCTTTATTTAGGCAAGCAGACTTTTGAAAATACGAAAAAAAATGGTAATTTTTTTCGGTATCTTTGGGGGGAAATGCAGGCCCGGAATGATATTTATTTCAATTTTCATTATTATTTTTGTAATATATGCATATAGTTTACCTTAGAAACGAATTTTCAGGATCTATTCTGTAATCACTGCCGGAATATTGAAGCTCAAACGTAGCACTTTCGAAGCAACGTTGACTCCGACGAACGACAGGCTTCTACGAAAAAGATCGTATCTCAGCTAAAAACTGAAATTTTTCATATGTTCATCTAAGGCTTCATAGTACAAACTTTGGAAATTTCATCAAAATTTGAAATGGTCGCACGGGAATCGTTCTTCAAATCAGGACACTTGATATGGAAAGACCCAAAAGCCTGTCCCTCCGTGGAGCATTGATGTGAAGTGGTACAGTCGATGCCCAACTTGGGGTTCATTTTCTTGCGGTGTATCAGGTTCCATGATTTGTGTGAGAGGATACAATATTTCACGGGACCATGTGCTCCTATTTCTTTCCCACAGCTATAAGAGGAGTGGCAATTACCACACCAGAAGTTTTTTGCCGAATTGAAAAGATATGTCATTGTTTAAAGAACTCAATTTACACAGATTAGAGAAGAATATAAAGGAAAACTTCTTTCCCGAACAGTAACTCCGAAAGTCCATTTTGTTCCCAAGGTTTTATCGGAGGCCCAAAACTTGTTTTACTAGCCACATCTTTGCATTCCATTTAACTTTGATTGCTGTGAGTAAAAAATAAAGTTCGTATTCACGATTCTGTAGTAACTCCACAGAAGTTGTAAGCATTTATTAATTTACTAGTTTAAATTTTGTATTGCAGCGTAATTTGAAACCAATTTTAATAGAATTTATTTTAAGCACTTAGTGTATGTAATGAAAACATTTTTTATTCATGAAAAAATATATATAGAATAACCATAATTTTTCCGAGTTGTTTTTTATGAAATCCTTTTAAACAGTCTAAATTAAAGTAACAGGTTGGGGAAATCGCAACCGGATCGGGAATCCAGGCTATCCACTTATTACGTGATGCTCCTACCATTTGGTCTGAAAACCGTTCTCCAGTTCTTGGAGAAAAAGCAAAGTTTAAAGTAGAATAGAATTTTAAATGCTTCTTTACTAAAGAAAACGCGCAGCTGCAAGTAAGGTATGAAAATGATTTTCTTCAGGTCGTTCAAATGGGATCAACTACGGGAACTCTGTACCACATGCAGTTTAATATGGTAGGATACTTAATTTATAAATTTGGGGCCCTAGGTAATCGTAGGCTTGTCTTGATATCCTTCCGCGTCCACCATTTCGAGTGTCTTCTCATTCCTTTATTGAAATTTTGATCCTTTTGTAGCCTCACTAAAAACACCAGCTTCATTTTTTAAATGTTTATAACCTAATAAATACATTTTTAGGCAACAGGCTACATAAGGCTGTACTGAAACAGGCAATTCCCCTTTAATAGCATAGGAAGGGAATTGAAAAGAGGAAAAGTTGAAGTTAGAGCAAGGTAGCCAAGGGTTGAATAGGGCTTCCTACCTACACCTACCTACCCGGTGATTCACAGAAAGGAGATGCAGGGAAAACCATAGAAAACCTGCATCAGGTAGATCGGGAATTGGGTACTAATATTACACCCATCCGAATGAGTGGGACGAGTCTGCTGTGGGGTCGCAGCATTCCCTTCTCCGTGCCGTTGGCAGTTGGCCGACTCTTCCAATGGGTTCAGTAAACAACTCTTACCGTATTCCCAAGGTCTTCGACCCACATACACCTCCTAAAGTAAGTGAATGTGGCGCAGCATGTGAGAACATTGAAAAAATTAGAGAGAGTACATAGGTATTCGTAAGGTGAACCCCGCACTCAAACTGGAGAGAATACCTGGAGAGAACTCATTTCTTCATTATGTGGATTTTTGAGGGGGGAGGGGGAGAGGAGACAGGCTTCTTGAGGGTCATCCTGAAACATGTAACTCTCCTTTAATAGCATGGGAAGGGTCTGAAAAGGTGGATGTTTAATATTAACCAAGTAATTTCTCAAATACAAGATTGTAACAGCAATTATGTCCTAAATTTATAAAGGAAAGTAAGTGCAAAAATTTAAATTTTGGTTTCATGTTCATGCGTGCCATTTTGAATATAATCATAAATTACAACTTTTTTATTCCACTCAAAATGGAATTAATCACAAAGTAGATAGATATAAATATGTAACACTTTTATTAAAAAGCTTTCCAAATATATTAATAAAAAAATACACATCTTTGAATCGTTTCATACGTCGTCAGTATATATGTACGTAAGAATTTGCCGTAGAATTCGTATAGTGAACAAACCTGTTTGTTGTTGACTCATTGATTGGAAACAATTCAGATTTGTGTAATGCAGAAATCGTTACTACCATCAAGGGAATAAGGTATGTAGAATAAGATCGAAATTATTAATAACGGAAAAAAGAGACTAATAATACAGAGACAAAAAAATCCGTTTCCGAACGACCAGGAGTCATGCAGAATTATTAATTTGCGGTATGAATTTGTCGCTGTAAATAAATCTTAATTAAGATAAAACTGACTGTGAGCGGTTTTCATCTCAACTTGTAATTTTATCCCTCACTTAGTAAGGTGGACTGGCAGAGGGTTGAGCCTTCTCTCTGGAACCAAATTATTTTTTCTTTTTATTTATTGTTGGGTATATTGGTTTTAATTACTATAATTTAATTTAAATTTGATTGTTCATAGGAAGGATATTTTTGTGGGTTCTATATATTCTCGCTCAGGGACTTTCAGGGTTTTTTGTCCACAACGGGACGACGGCATTATCTTTTTTTTTAATTTAAGTATGTCGATGGGAAGTTTGATTTCATTTTTCAACTGTAGGAAAACGGCTGTTTGGATTTCTTAGTTCGTCGTAGGTGAATAGACGGCGCTATATATTTATACCTGGGAGGACGTTTTATGTTGCTTTTTAGTATATGCTATTATCGGGTGCTTCGTTTCTATTATTTTGGTTATATAGTGTCTTCTAATTTTGTATAGGTGTTCCTTAATAAAGAGTGTGCGCCGCACTCGAGAGATAAACATTTTTGTATATTTTATATGTAATAAAAATATATAGTTACTCAAATAAAACGTTCATTAAATTTACAAGTGATTTCGCGTTAAACAGACAAAACAGAGGGATCAACTACCTTCCTCTTATAAAGGAAAACATAGTTTATGTGCAAAAAGTGCTCAAAATTTCATAACGTTTGTGTGTTTGTGTGCACGTATGTTCCGCATACAAATCCAAACGCGATAAGAAATTTCAATCAATGTTTACAGAATTCATATGACTAGCGGGTTACATATGCCACTCAAAACAAATTAATTAATAAATGTAGTGAATGTTGGAATACAATTATGGATTTTGAGTATGTAATTAGGTGCATTATATGAAATACGTATGAATTAGAAAATAATTCCCATTATAATTCCCTGGCAGTTTGTTTCCTAACGCAAACCGCGTCAGTTTTTTTTCAGTAATATTACTTTAAATTTGCACCAATTACATTGAATACATTTACATAATATACTAACAATAATTAAATAATAGTAGAGGTTATTATTTGCACATAGTTTGTTTTGTGTTCATGTTCTTTCATGGAATGCTGAAGAGTGGATCTCTAGCGCACGAATTCACAATACAGTAATTTCTGTTATTAATAGATAATGTTTTATTTTTTAATTCTATTTTTAAAAAGTGACTGGACTCTAATTTTCTTTTAAGGTAATGAATCTGTCTCAAATGTATCAGTTATTTTACTGTTAAACGAAGAGTCCGATATAATAATTATCCTGAGATAAAATGATCACGGTGGAAATCTAGATCAGTCAGTAAGAGAAGAAGAATAGAGTTAGATAATGAAGAGTTGGGGGACAAAAACTTTATGGTCTGAGTTTTATAGGGCGCTGAAAAGTCTGAGCAATTGTAACACGCCAGGAATTGATAACGTTCCAGCGGAATTGATAAAATAATCGGGCGTAGAACCAATATCATGACTGCTCAGGATGGTTTGCAAAATCTTCGAAACAGGAAGAATACTAGATTTTAGTAAAAAATAATTATACCCATACCGAAGTAGACTGGGTTTGATAGATACGTCAAATTTTAGAGGACAAGATAAGAAAAACAGGCCGACGTTCATGGCATTTGTAGATTTATAAAAAGTCTTTGATGATGTGAGCTGGAACACATTATTAAGGATTTTGAAGAGGACTGAATTAAATTTCGAGAGAGAAGGCTTATACATTACCTCTACAGAAGGCAGTAAGCAGTAATTAGAATTGAAGATCATAGCAGAAATCAAGAAAGGAGTAAGACAAGGTTGCATTCTGTCGCCCATGCTCTTTAACTTATATATTGAACAGGCGATGAAGAAAGTTAAAACGAAATATGGAAAAGGAATCATACTGCAAGGAGAAGAAATAAAAACCCTATTATTTGTCAATGATATTGTTGTATTAGGGAAGTCAAAAGGAGACTTGGAAACCATAATGAACGCTGTCCTGTGGAAAGAGTTGAATAAGGGAAGATAATGGAGTTTTTCGTACGCCTGGATATATAGAATTGTAAGAAGAGTTACGAATAGTTTCATTTGCTATTATTAAAGAGTTTTTGATTTACGCAGCATGCTTCAAACAATGTAGCACTATAGCTATACAAAGAAAAGAAAGGATAAAAAGAAGAAAGTGGAAACGGAATATGGAAAAGGAATCATACTGCAAGGAGAAGAAATAAAAACCTTACGCTTTGCCGACGATATTGTAGTATTAGTGGAATCAAAAGAAGACTTGGAAACCACAATAAAAGGCATGAACGGAGTCCTGGAGAAAGAGTTCAATATGAGGGTTAATAGAATGAAAACCAAGGTAATGGAATATAGTATGGGAATCGGAAGAATTACAAAGGGTGTTATATTGGGAAGGAATATTTTGACGGAAGTTAAGCAATTCTGCTACTTGGGAAGCGTAATAACTAGGGAAGGCATAAAGAGTAGGATAGCACTGGAAAGAAGGCTTTCACGGAAAAGAGGGATTTACTTACGGCTAATATAAGTGTGAATATTAGGAAATCGTTGCTAAAAATTTTCGTATGGGTGCGAAACGTGGACGATAGGATTTGCGGAAAGGAAAAGAATAGAATCTTTCGAAGTGTGGTGCTATAGGCGAATGCTGATGGGTTGATGGAAACACAAACGAGGAAGTTATAAAGAGAATATGGGAAAAGCGAACAGTATGGAGGACGTTGACTAAGAGAAGATTAATAGACCACGTTTTAAGACACGAGGGTCTAATAAAATTAGCATTAGAGGGAAGTGTGTGTGGTAAGAACATAAAAGGGAGGGGAGGATACGCTAAGCAGATTAGGGGAATGAAAAGGCTTGCGCAAGATATGTTAGCATGGAGGGTTGCAACAAACCAGTCTTACGACTGAATACTACAACAACAACAGCTATACAAATCGAATAGTAGCCAAACTTTCCGGCTACATGCACGCATTGTTGAAGTATATAAAAGCTATAATAAGCCAGGAAGTAGTCTAACAGAATATTGGTTAATGTTAATGAATTCTGTAACAATTGATGTCAGAGATTATCAATCAGCCAGCATAATTCTGAACTTTCTGGAGAACTTCGTGAAAAGAGTAAATACAATCATCGGGCAATTTTTATAATTATTTTATGACGAAAAGATATGTAATAAGTGGAAATAGGTTTCAGAACTTGTTTCTACGTATCCACGTTAGTAGTGTATAACAGTCACGTTTAAAGTCTAAAATACTTTCATTCAAGTAAATGCTGTTTTCCATCACTGAGTTTTTTTCCACTGGGTATAATGATCAATTCATTGCAAATACGTCGCAATTAAAAGGCTCGTGCGGATGGTGTAAATCACCTTTTTTTCTTTAATCACATTAAGGAAATCAAGTGACCTTAACCATACTTAAAACGACTTTTTCCGTGTACGGCACCAACCTGTTTTGTAAGAGTATTAGAACAACATAAAACCGTCCCTACTATTATAAAATTAATAAGAATAAGATTTCAGCGTTTTCTGTTAAGGTTTTTGTTTACAAAAAAATTGGAGTAGCGAATAAATAGATAAAATTAAGCAATAACATAAATACAGCACAACGTTCATCCAAACCTTACTGAAATACTTATGTATAAAACATCAAAAGAGCCACAATTAGTAATAACTAGCTGAGTACCCGGCAATGCGCAGGAATTCATTTCATTAGCCCGCTACAGTATCTAATTCGACAGTAATCTCTTTGTCTACATGTGAGTTACCATCAGCAAAATCGTCACATTTTTTAAAAAATTCATCTTTCCACAGCCTCTACCTTATGACCATTATAACTAACGCGATGCTCACTATTTTAAATAACTCAAGATATATACTGATATCTACAAAAAGGTCATACATAAAAATAAACAGAAACAGTCAATTATATTTCTAATTAAAATTTAATGACGAAACAAATAAAACAATTTACGCATACATTGTATCGAAGATCCAAAAAAGTTTATTATTTCTCCAGGAGTTAGCTCTCTGCCAACGATAGGTTAATTGCGATGCGAAATGTTTATAATTTAAAAGATATATAGCATTATAGATCAAGAGTATAGGCAATCCACATTCACTTTTTAGAAATTTTGATGTGGGCGTTGGCCAGTAAACCTTTCCCGTTGAATGTTTTTTACTATCTTTATATCAATGCCTTCTAAACCCTGCAAGATATTGAAATGAAACATGCACGAAAAATCAAGTTAAAACATCTGTTTTAATCCCTCAAATTTTCACTGAAAGCCTTTGAACCGTTTCGGAGCATATTCGAGACAAACTTCCAGACTGACAGACACTACAAATTTATTTATTGGTATAGGTAATATTTCACCATTGTTTATTATGATTTTTATTTTTTCACCTCTTCCGCCCCTCGCCCCATAGAAAGGTAGCTTAATCTTACACCGACAATACTTATTACCTCTTCGCAAAGAACGCGTGTACCAAATTTGGTCGAAATTGGTCCACTTGTTTAGTTTTGTATGCGGAACATAATCAGACAAACATTCTCCTAAATACACAAATACAGCCAATTTTATTACAGATATTATCATTCTCACTTTTCATTATATTGTATTTATAATCGTTTACAGATTGTTTCCCATTATTCACTAGCGTGAATTTTTCTATAATGTAAACAAAAAAAACATTTATTGTATTCTGTTTGATAAAAAAGACCATTAGTTACTATATTTTTCATAAGGTTCACTTCCACAATTAACGTCTGAAACAATTTTAAAAGTATTCAGTAGCTAATTCATAAAAAGATAGTCTTAGAACTGAATACCACTACAACAACAATTGATAAAAACTATTGCATTATGTTCTTTCGTGTTGTAAAAGTGTGTCTTATGTTAAAAAAATATTAATTAATGTACTCAATAAATAAGTTTTTGACTTGAAGTGAAAAATTTTCAAACTCTCCTTCTGAATGGCAGTTACCAGCAATCAAACAGATTGGACACAATTCACAAATAAGGGAATCAAATAAATTGCTAGGATTTGTCCCTGTAATATATTTCGTTGAAACGAGACTTCTTCAGAAATTATTCACCGCTAATGATTAAGCTATTAATGATAGAGATGTGAAGATCTCACTGAATAATGGTTTCGTGCAAATAAGTTTGCAGAACGTAATACACACAAGATGTAAGTAACATTTACTTACTTTAAATAAAATGTGCATTAAATTTTAAATAAATAAATATAACTTCAACCGTAATAAAACTGGCTTTGCTATCTATGAATCCTAAGTCATCACTCAACAATTAACGCGATTCCGCTATCTTTCTCAGGGTAAGCCAGAAGACACGGTATTTTTTTTAAATTTAGAAGGATAAACGGAACGTGTTGCTTTTGCCTTATGTTAATTTTCGGGTATATATTCTCTTGACAGGAGAATGTTAGAAGCAGGTAGTACATTTGGCCGTAATGTGTGCGTTATTTTACTGTCTCTCGTTTTGGTGTTAATGGGATATTCGAATTAGTTGGAAAACAACCCATTAAAACCACGCTTCTACGGCTGTTCAATGTCACAACTTCAAGAACAGATGGCGCCGAAATTATTTTGCAAGTCGAATAGAAAAAAATTAATTAATTCCTCTGAAAACTTTTTCTTTCCATTCTCGCTGTGTTTGGTGCAGCAGGTTTGGTTTCTCTGTTGGCCGGAAGTAATTTGTACACTTCCACGTCCTGTTTTGAATAAAAAAACAGTGTATGTATATTTAACTAATTAATTTGTAAATACGTGCGGCACCGTCCTGCTTCGTCTTATGTTTCTTTCCAAAATAATTTATATATATATATAGTGACGAAACACCCACCATTACGTAACGCCATATGTAGCTCAGTTGACTATTTTAGATTCAAAATTTATAATTCTTTCTGGCACCAGACATTTTTAATGAAGAAAATGTTATTATAATTTTAATTATTTATTTACTGAACTTGAAACATTTAACAATACAGGGCTTTGCTTTTCCAACTTTCCACTCAGTAGTCCTTTTTAACTACTGCAACGACTAATTCTTCCCGCTGCGTATAGAGCACCAACAACTTTGATAACAATAACAAATAATTTATTTAACATTTACATTCCCTAATTTCTATTTGTAACTCGTTAAATTCTTTTATACCTTTAATATATATATATATATATATACTGTTTTGTTTTAAATCTAACCTAGCCCTAGTTATGTCTAATTCTACTTCACTTCTAACATCGCATGGGTTTTTATCATACTTATAAGCTAAATAATTATTAAAATAGTACGGTAACATATTATTAATATATTTTGTACAAACATACCATGGCATGAAGTTTTACAAGTCCTTGAAACAAAGCCAATTCAATTCTCTTAACATAACTCGGACACTAGATCTTTTATTTTTACATACGATAATTATTAATGCCCTACTTTGCAACTTGTTCAGTCTGACCATACATTTATTAGATATCCCATACAACACAGTATAACAATAATTAAAAAGTGGAAGTATGATACAATTATAAATTACTGTTTTAGATTCCTTAGTTAAAAATTTTCCTACTCCAAATAAAAATCCTAACCTTCAACATATCGTTCTACCTACAAGATCTATATGACAACCCATTTTCAAATTTTGATCCAATATGACTCCTAAATATTTAAAATCAGTATTGTTGCCCATAACTACTTCATAATTATCATCTAATCTACTACAGCTAACTTCCGTGCCAAGGTTCATTTTGTTAACTAGATTAATTTGATCTTTTCCAGCACAATATCAACCTCTAACCTAAGACTGGCGTCACAA